>JAUZNJ010041496.1:0-10020 GCA_034780135.1 Jordanella pulchra | reverse complement strand
ACGTATCACGTTTTAACAAGATATGTATCACGTTATAACAAGATACTATCACGTTTTAACAAGATACGTATCACGTTGTAACGTGATAGCGCTCGAATTTTTTTTTTCCTGCGTGACAGCAATGCGCTTCCGTATAATACAAAGTATATTAGAAATAAAATTTTCAGCAGATATTTAAAACTTTTTTTGTTTTTCAGTAAAAACATCTTTCTTTTTGGTGAAATGTAGTATTTTAATCTCAAATGCCATATTTTCAATTGCTATAAACAGAACATTATCATTCGTTAACAGAAGTAAAGACTTAATAACATCCCTCTATAATTGATATTTGCTTTAATTTATTAGTTAAATTACTGGGAAAAAGTTTTTAAAAATAAACTAATAAAAATAAAACTGTGTAAAGCTGTGGAAGATATTTTTTGTAACTTCTGAGTATTACCTTTATAAAATACTTTTTTCCCATTAGATCCTGTTCCTTCTATGGCTTTAACTAAAGAATTCAAATTATAAAAATGCTAAGAAAACCCATTAGGAGAGATGATTTTTATTTACAGTTAATCGGAATTTGTCTAATTAAGGGCAGAAGTGAACTCTTTAAATCTGAAGGTGAAACCTGGTAAAATTGTTGATAAAGAAATCCTCTGAATGTGTGCATATGTATCCATCAAGGCTATTGTAGCTTTTTAATTTTTCCTTGAATTAATGTGTATTTTTGTGTGTAGAGTATGACAAAAATATGAGGTAGCAGTTATTTTTAAGGTTTGTATTCTTTTCAGAACTATTTTGAATCAACATCAAGTGAGCTATTCCCTTTATGAGCAGTAATAGTAACTCAAACACATCGGGAGATATACGTACCTTCCTTGACAGCTGCGGCTCTAAAACATCGTTCTCCTTATTAGGAATGTCCTTATTATTATGTAACATTTTAGTTTCCTTCTCCAGTAGAGTAAATTCATAGTAAAAGCAGAGAAAGTGTTGTGATCTAACTTCCACAAAGCTTTAGGCAACGTCTTTTCCTGTTCTCATTTGATTTTAATCAGCCTGGGATTCTGCTCCGTTTGAGTGTTGGCAGAGAACAATAGAGTTAAATGCTTTGCTCCTCATTGCTTTTCACATATTTATTCAGATCAAAAGTTTACTATACCTTGGAGCGTCAACTTATTAATACGTCATAAGCTTGTATCTTCTTCCTGAACTCTTTTGATGATTTGCATGTGTAGCGCAGAGAACAGCAAATACAGTAATCAAATGTGTTGGACTCTATATTGCAAGTAATTTAAATTTTGACTCTAAAAGTTTCAAGCTTCCGTCTTTAAAAAAAAAATTAAAAATGAACCCGGAAAAGGAGTTTTGTGATTAATTTAATATAGTATCTATATAGCACATAAATCATCTGAATTAATCAATAAGTGTGTATGTGGTCGTATGGATTTAGTAAAACTTAAGTTAGTTTCAATAAGCTCTCATAGATTCAAGAATACTCCTTTCTGTTTGCTGCTGCAGCAAAGTGGATCAGTTGTACAGATTAAAGCAAGAACCTACAGGAAGCACACCAATGCAATGCGGCGTACTGATGCCCCCTGTGTTGTCGAAAAGATCTCTTGTTTGGACGTCTTCCCTATTTGTAAAGGCTTGCCAAGGACTGAAGTCTGAAGCAATTCCAGAGGTCATCGCTGCTGCTTTATTTTCTGTCATCGTAGTCACATTTGAAAATCCATTTTGTTCCTGTTCATCTTCTTCTTAGGCACCGTGTAATTACTGCAACTTTGTCTCATGATTTTGACAAGGTAATTAGTTGCTTTTGTTTTCTTTATGTTTCTGTTTTGTTGTTCAAATCACAATCGGATGAAATTCAACAGATAATTGATATAATAAACACACTATTTCAAGTATAGGAGTCACAGAGCATAAACCAACAAGTATGTTTATTTGCAATTTGATGAAGCCAAGTACAAAGTCATTAACTTTAACAGTTGAGTGATGGTCTCAACTGTGATTGACAGATGTATTAACAGTAGCATTGATACTGACTGTGACAGTAATGTGATATAAACATGGAGAGCAAGGGGGAAAGAGAGCAAGATTCTAAGGAGGACGCAAGCAGCTATGAGCTGTACAGCTTTTAGCTGTTGGTTGTAGAGAGATTGCCAAGGTCACCTGCATGGCCAAGACTCCTGAGGCATTTGACTGTAGAATGGGAACATTTTCTAAGATGTAAGTTGGTGTTTTAGATGGAAAAGATTAAAGTAAACTTAAAAAATTACAGTCTACTGGCTCCAACTAGCTAGGAAGGTGTGTGCGAGATGTGTTTTATATCCTACAGTGTCATGTTGGGTTTCTTTTTAAGCTCCGAGCCCACATGCAGAACACCAAAACAAGAGAGCGTAATTCAATAAAATAGAATTTATTAAGTTAAAGCGGACAACGAGAATGTAGCGAGAGCCAGGTCCGGGGAGAAACCGGCTGGAACAGTCACTGAGGATGGAGAGCAGAATGGTGAGTTCAAGCAGAGTAGGAGATCGGAGATGCAGAAGCGAGTAAGGATATTTCTTACTGTTAGCTGAATGGTTCTGGGTTTAGGAGGGAGGCAGTGGATGTCCGGGGTCCGAGTTTCTTTTGAGGGTCCAAGAGCAACGGAGGAGTGCGGCGGGAAACGGACAGGTCGGCTTAGGTTTGTCTGAGATTCAGAGGAGCGGTTTTGCTGCCAGTCGTGGGAAACTGGAGTTTCAAGAAAACAACGGAGAGTGGATTCTGGGAGTTCGAGCAACCAGTGGGTAAGATCCACGGCGTCAGGAGGAAGGTTTTGAGAACAGGAATGTAGCCAGGTTCGACACGGTGAATCCAGATCTTCCAGGGGATCACCTGAAGGCAGCAGGGAAAAAACAGAGGACCAAGTTACTAGGAGGTTCAGGGCAACAAGGAGAAATCACAGAGGCAAGACTCAGGAGGCTCAGTGGTAGCAAAAGCTGGCAAACACTCAGCGCCGAGGCAGCTGCTCCTTAAGTACAGGGACTGATGAGGCTAGATGGGCAACACCTGTGCCGCTGGGACACCGCACTCCATCCAGAACCTGGCACCATCTGTTGGTGGAAGAAGGACAGGCGCACAGGAAACAAAACCCACAACAGAATACAGAGGACTCCGGATCATGACATGCAGAGCTACTTAGATCTGTTTTTTTGGGTACCACCACAATAATAGCAACACCAATTATTAATCAAAATCAGATGCTGTACACTTGTTAAACAGGAGGATGATGTCGATTTGCCCTTTAAAGTTTTAAAGACTTTATTTTGGATTTTCCTACCTATCCAAGTCTAAATCTAGACCCTCAGCACTGATACATATATCTACAAATTACTGTTATATATTGCTGTTAAATAGGAGTTTTTACTTTCTGTTGTCACCACAAGTTTGCTTAAGAAAATGAACTGCTGCAATGTTAGTGTCTTGATGTAATCAACTGTTTTCTCTGACACCATGGCTGTTCAGTAGAAGGGGACGTCTATGACTTAACTAAACTGAGCCTTCATAGATGGAAACCGTCTGTAGCACTAGGAATTATCATCTTAATTTGTGTTTTAACTAGAACTGACTTTTATTTTACAGCCATATATAATACACTGATTTTCTTTGAAACATTTGTTTATTTCAGTTACTCAGTTAATTAGGAAATATATTCTGTAGATTAACTGAACACAGACTATTATTTACAAACCGTAATTTCTGCTAAGTATGATAATTTGTTCTCTAACAGTGGATAAAAGAGGGTATTCAAGATTAGAATACTACATTAGCTCATTTAAAAAAACAAGTATTTTGAATAGATACAATTGAGGTTAATGAAATGTATGTACAGTTGAATCCCACCTAATTTTTAAAAGGTGAATTTACGTGAGCAGCAATCTTTCTGTATGATGGATTTCATATCATATCATATTATTGAATTAATTTGATCAAATATTTCTGTAAGCAACCTTGATCTTCTAACTTTAAGTCCTGTTTGGATTTTTGTAAATTAGAACTATACAAAGAACTTGAATTGTCTTGAATTAAAAAGTATGTTTTAATTGCTTGACCTTCTCTTGGGGATACGGCAGCAGTGTTGTTCACTACCATGGGTCTCTCCCTGTGCTGCCAACCTGCCTTAATGGCAGGTGATGGATCCTTTGTGGGGGTGGCTGGTGTCTGTCTGCCTGGAGCTGCTATAGTACTTGGAAGCTGAGGTTACTTCTCCCTTGCTGCTCTTGGGGTTTAATGCTGCAAGGTTACTACTCTACTCACTATAGTTACATATTCAAGGCTTCAAGCGAAAAGGGACAGTGTGTTGAAGCATGCGGCAGAATAACAGAAAAAAACAGCAACTGAAATGATAACCAGGCAAATAATATACAGGGTAAGACTGGAGAAAGGCATCTCAAACAGGTGGTAGTAATCAGGTTGACATGAGGAACAGCTAAGATCAATAAAGGCTGAGGACATTAAGAAAGAAGAGTAATAAACAGGAGCAGAACAGAAATCACTTGGGGATGATACAAAATGTACATAGAAAAATAATGAATAAAAAAAATACAAAGTGGCACCAAGAAGGCAAAAATAACAGGTAGATGAAAAACAAGGACATACAAGAAACCAAAGGTTCAATTATCTATGAATAATGACAGCGACAGGATCAGTGAAAAATTACTTGGAAGTATTACAAGCTTGTAAAGATTTTTGTAAAGGAGCACCACGGGAGATCATTCTGCCATCATTTCTTTTCACTGTACACTTTAAATATTCTGTACAAATCACCCAGAAGGTTTCTGAGTCTTTTAGAAATTGGCAAGGGACAGAGCAATGATAGCTAGAGGACTGCTTATCTTGAATTTGAAAAAAGACAAAACTAATTATTTGGTCTTTAAGACAATGCTGAAATATGTTTAACTCTAATCTTATCATGAAGTAATAAGTGGAGGTGGTTGTTGTCTATGTTCAACACTCCTCTGTGTTAAACACAGACAACATGACTGGAAAAACAAAAGTAACACTATGTACTAGAATGCACATGGAAGACTGAAGCTCTTGAAGAAAACTTAGAGACTTTCAGTGTTTGCCAAAATTTCTTTCACACTTTCTTGAAGGCTGTTGTAAGGAGTGCACTTTGTCTGTAGGGATATTTGTTTCAGTGTCAGTGCCTCAAAAACTTTACAAAGAAGTTCTAAAAGCTACATCCAGTCTATGTTATGGAGTCTCTACAGCATATTCATAAAATGAAAAGGATAATGAATGACCCAGAGATCCTCTTTACAAGATAGTGACTCAGACCATTTCCTCTGTCAGAGGCTCCATTAAAGGGCTACAGTAAAACTTTCCTCCAACAGCTACAACCGACTATTCATTATGATTATTTTAAAAAGAGTTTTATATTAAAAGAGACGTTATCTATTTTTTTCTTTAATTAAATAAACTAATAGAATCACCAAAGTTCAAGCCTGGCCAACGTTTCCAGACCATCACTTCTATAATTCACAGATTTACATCACCATGTTCATAGAGAAGCTCCTGCTCCACAACCAACACTCTGCTATTCTCCTCTCAGAGCTTTACATCATTTTTTTTGCTTCATTTTATGCTGATCATTTGCTTAATAGCAGCGTTTCACAGTAAAATCCTGACAAGTATCAAATAGACAAAGAAGTAAAATTACCACCATGTAAAAGTAGAAAAATCTAAATGATGAGATGTAAATAACTAATGTTTAAAGACTTTTAAGCTATAAGCTGAATCATTTTAGGATTATCAGACACATTTCTTAATCGGAGACGAGCTCAGAATCTTTGTGAAAATTGGTCCAGAGTTTGATCTGTTTGGACACGATAACAAAATGTTTTCACAGGTGAGACTTTAAACCCTAAGAACTCAGAAAGGTGTGAAAACTGTGTGCCAGTCAGGTTTTGTTTTGTATTTTAATTTTTGGCAAGTTTGTGCTTTTAGGAATATCATTTATTTTCTCAATTCTGATTTCAGCGAGTCCTCAGCTTCCATTTGTAAACAGTCTGAGCTAACTGTCAATTTCTATCTGTAATGGGTGTAGATTTATAAAATCTAATTGTGAGAGCTCCTGATGTGCTTTTTCTGCCCTTCTTAAATGACATAAAGATTTCAGCAATGTCCATCTCAGATGCTAATATTGTACTTGCAATGAAACATATTCCAGCTGTTTATGGGTGCATTAAACTCGCTGTCCAGCTGATCCTCAATCTACAGTGAATCTCCGCTTGAGTTGCTGCATCTCGTTTGGACCAATTGGTGAAAAACTGAAATCCACCCACCCACTCCCGCCTGACTTGACCACAGCCAGGCAGCTGCCTGGGCCCATCGCGCTGTAAACAGCCCACCGTTGGTCAAGGCCAAATGGGTCTAATTTTATGTGACACATTTAGCGCATGATTTAGCTTGCAGACCTACAGCTGTGTCCTCGAAAGTCAAGACAAGATCGCTGGGGCATCTCATGAGCATAATTAACCCCTTCATTATGGAAATAAGCTGAAACATACTAAATAATTGCGGCATGCTAGATTGGCAGGCTGGATTACAGCAGATGCCACGGTGTGCTCGGCTGACTTAGAGCTGCCCATTTTACCGGAACTAAAGATGATGTCAAATACCAGCCTCACTATTTTTGACATCAAGGAAATTCAAGATTAAATTGCCACAATGAAAAAAAATCTTTTATGTTAACAACTTCAGGACTCATTGAACATTAACTTATGTTAACAGGAACAAAAAAGATTTTAAATGTTGTGATTGAGTTCAGCTTTTTTTTCAGTCCTTTCAGGAAGTGAAACTGGAATAAAATTCCATGAAGGGTAGAGAAAAATATTTTAAAGCAGCACAAGACTCACTCAGTGATGGATCAGTCCCTCTCAAGTTAGAGAGTTTTTGAGAATGAACAAATTATCAATACACTCTAAGTGCTGTTTATTAATCTGAAAAATCTTTTAGTATTTTTCGATTTAAGGCGCAGTTAATATTTCTGAGGTGTTGCTTTATTTGTGTGTGTATCAATTTATGTATTTTGGACAACTTAAGGATAAACATGTGAGAAAGTAAACAAAAAAATTCATCAACCCATCTCCTTCCCTGGACAGGTCGCCAGTCTTTCACAGGGCAGCAAAAAAATGCAAATAAAGAAAAACAAAACAATCCTAAATATTTCCTTTATTTAGTAAACATATAGTCAACATAGGGCATAAAAATGAGCATATAATGTACAGTCCTTTTACATTTATTGAAACAGGAAAATCTCAAGACTTAGTGTCTCATTTTAGAAGAGAAAGACCTGATCTAATACATCTTTTATTCTAAACAATATACTAAGTGGGATTATAAGTTTGTTTCTGAAATTTTGAATCAAAACTTAAGGTTTAGCAATCCAAAGCAGCTCAATCAGAATATGTTCATTTCAGTGGGATATAGTACTATGTCAGTGCATAGCAGCAGTCTGTAGTTTCAAAAGACACTATTACCAGGTATCTTGCTGTTTAGTTTGGCTAAATTACTTCCACGTTGCTATGTTCAGTTATGTTTCTTGACCATGCATGTTCTATCGGTACATGTTTGGCCTGATCATTTAAATTTTATTTGTAGTCTGACTCTGTTTTTCGTTTAACCAAGTCTGCACAACACTTGTCCTCATGTCTGATTAAAAACACTGTATTGTTATCTATCTTCTGTGCTCCTATGAACTGACCGTTCTCAGAAATGGAACTAATGTCTAATTAAAACTTCAAGACGTTACTCTAAAGTTCTTTTTTAAATATTTGGAGATTTATTGACTACTTGTGTCCATAATTCATGAAAGCTCTTAAAAACAGAAGGAAATGAAGTTCAGTGGTTTAAATGTATGGGCATGAAATGGTTTGTAGAATTTAAATAGAAGGGTCCATGCTATTTATTCCTTTTAGTATTTATTTAATGGAAAAAAATATATATAAGTTCAGTTACACCACGCTGAGTGACAATAACAATTGTGGAAATAGAAAAGTAGTTCTTTAAAATAATTGTCTGCTGTGTATGATGTGTTCACATTTGAAACAGTGTGTGTGTTATTGCTTTGGAATTTAATACAACAGATGGGCCATTTTAACGTATTACCTTCGTGCCAAAGACAGAAACCAATCTGTTTCTCACATTTGCCAACAATAGTCACATTCTTTTTACTTACCTTCCTCCATCCAGGTTGTCTGGTTGTTTTGTTTTGTTTTTCTTTGCCTTTTGCCTTCATTTGTTACAGTCAGTGATGGAAACAGAATGCGCCTGAACCCCTTTTTCACAGCCAGAAAATGAACTCAACGGGTTTATATTGCAGGCATCAAGTGAAAGGAGAAAGCGTGAACTCTTGGTGCAAGGCTTTTACTGCAGGGATTATTCTGTTCTGCTTGACAGTGAAAGCGACTTATGGAGCAGACAGCCAGAGTCTCAGCGGAGAGAGCAGAGAACAGAGATGATCCACCTGTACTGGTCCTCTCAAAGGGCAGGCGAAGAAGCCAGAGCTGTGTGCTTTTTAAATAACATCAGTGCCTTGGCAATAAAGGCCATTATACATATTCCTCCTCATCCATCACATGGGGAAGATCTGGACCTCAAAGGGGAAAAGTTTGAATATTAAGCCCGAAATGATGCTCAATCAGTCGTCCACCTGGGTTGATCGCTGATTCATGTCGGACTTTGAATGTGCTTTGGGGGAGGGACTTCCATGCTGCTGAAAACATCATGCTCTAACTACAGATTGCTTTAGTGTTATGCTGAAAAACAAAAAGGTGTTAGAATTCTAGATGTGTTTAAATACTTTTTTGAATCGTTTTCAAAAATCACTTATCAGACAATACCATCATCTAAATACTCCTGTGACAGTTCAAAAAAATGTTATGCTTTCATACACATTTTAAAGATTGTAACCTTAACCAACAGAATACTACAATGTGAACATCTTTGTCATTGCTCATGTCTGAGCAGCCTGGTAAGAAAACGCCTAGAAGGGGACTCAGGTGGAAGCAATGTGGTCACACAAATAAATCAAATCAAGTCATTAAGTAAAAGAGAAAAACAGAAATTATTTTTTTGCCAATACTTCCAACACAATCAAAAGGGCAAAGAAAATCCGATTAATTCCCCAAGTGCAGGCCAAATTTGTTCTGTTGTAATAAAAAAGATTGTACACCTTATAATTACAACTGGAACAGAATACATATGACATGTTTGTTATCTGTTGATAGCATTGGTTTCACTAAACTTGTGTTGTTAGGAACAGCTGCCCTCTGTGACACATATTAAGATGTAATTCACATGTGCATGTTAGTGAATAGAGACAAGTATGCATGTGTGTGGTTGTATTTGAGTACATGCAAGCCTAAATCGTTGACTGTGTGTTCTGTAGCTGAAATGTTTTGGGGCAGCTTATGAATATGCGCGACCACACTACTGTGAATGTCATCATTGGGACTTTGCCAATGACTCAGGCCAAGCAAATATGGCAACTGACCCCAGGAAAAGCAGCAGCTAAGGTCAAGTCACATTACATCTACTTTTAGAGGGCTATGTATATGTAAGTGAGCTGTTTGCAAAAAAGTAAAGTATGCAATGGATATGGATGATGGATGACAAAAAGAAAAGTTATTTGTCATGAGGTTTGATTGTTTAGTGAATATAATATAATGGATATACTGGAAGTTATCCTTAAGCTTTCCACCAACAGCCTAGGTGTTCATCCTCTGAAGCTGCAAATAAGAATCATAAACCAAAAAATGATTAAGGCACATAGTATCTCTGTTATAGGTTCCCTTCCAAAACGGTGTTTTTTTAATACCCTAATGCTATAATTCTTAAATCAAAGCAACCAATTAACTGGATTGTTTTTTTACAAACAAAATTGAACATGAACATTGAAAAAAACTATCATGTGTCATGATGGGTTTAGGTTTGAGTGCGCTAACCCACATGCAGAACACCAACACGGAGACTGGAAAAATTTAA
>JAUZNJ010041495.1:0-10021 GCA_034780135.1 Jordanella pulchra | reverse complement strand
TATTTATATATTTTTTTTACTCAGTGTTACATATTCACATGTATCTGACCACAGCATTTGCATATCAAATGACTTAATTGTGACAAAAACAATATAATAAGTATTTTTGCCCAAAAAAATAAACTTGTAAGGTTGCCAAAAGCAACACTGCTCCTATGCCTTCTGACTCAAATGGACATTTTCTTTGCAACAGAGGACGGACAACACAAAATCAGAGAAAACAAAAGTGACCAGCAATGATTAAAAGTACTGCTGGTTTTCTATAAAACAAACTCAAAATGAACAGAAATTATTCCACTTTTTGGTCATTTAACTCTTAAAACATCGGTTATTCTTGAAATCTATGTTTTATTGTTTAAAAACATCCAGAGATACACAAGAAAGAAAGATATAGCAGGATCCACACTTGAAATTCTAACTGAAAGTATGAGATTCTGTGGTTAATGAAATAGTTGGGCAATAAAGTGAAGCAATGTAGCACTGGAGTAGATTCATGGTTTTAATTAAGTCAGTTTAGCAGTTTTTAAACACGCCTCCTTTTAGGTATGTGATTCTCAGCTTCAGGCAAATTTTAAATAAGATGAACTGCCAGATTCTAGTTTATTAATAAAAGATTCCACAGCAAACAGATTTCTGTTATATCATTACATTGTCTTACACATATGATGAAATTTGGTGTTCATAAAGTGCCATCAAACATAGGTTGTGGCATCTAAAATAACAAGAAATTACAGAGATTACAAGATAAACAGTGCTTATCTTTATAGCTCATTTAGTTCCTGAAGGCAACACTGCAGCTGAATAAACACGAGGCTTAACTAACCTAGAATAAATAATAGTTCAATGATTTTTCCAGACTAAAAAAAAAAAAAAAGCACTATAAACATTTGGGTGAACTTTTAAATCACCAATGATGACGATCTAATAAAGGAAATTTTCCTTGAAGTTAATTCAAAGTGATTCTAAAACGCATTTAGGCTGCGAATGCATCTTATGATGAGATGTTTCGGAGTCTTCATGGGAACAAGCAACACCAACATGCACCCTAGAAATGTCTTAGTAATGTGTAAGCAGGTCAGGTCAGGCCAAATGTTCACGCCCACACACAAACAGCCACATAAACAGACAGCTGCACCTAATGCTACTCATCTTTAGATTATAAAAAAAAGGTTAGTTTGGTAAACGCCCTTTGCTTAGTGAATTTTACAACTGATTACAGCCAAAGTGAGTTTTTAATCCCTTTGTTTTTATTTTCACACAGGAGTTTCTAAAAGCAAACACACACACACGCACAAGGAGAAATGTGAGGATCCTGTGCACAGAGTATTGCAGAAACACTATATTTCAGTTATTCATCCATTGTCTATCAGTGATCTTAAACAGGATGGTGGAGGTAAAGCGAGGGGGTACTTGGCCACATTTCTCCACATCCAGCTCATTCTGGGGGATGATGAAGCTCTTCACCTGTCTCTAGGGGTAACTTTGGCCAAGGTATGAAAGAAGCTCATTTCAACCCCTTGTGCTCAGGATCTTGTATATCTGGTCATTATCCATGAAACATGACCACAGGGGAAAATCGGAATATAGTGAGAACCAGATACAAAAGCCTGAATCCTTGATGTTCAATCATAATAAATACCAATCTACAGATTCAACAACACATATAGTGCTCCTACAGGCTCCACTATCAGAGCACTACTATAGTTTGTAATCTTCGCTCCTAAATCAGATTATACAGCATTACATCCTCTCTTATCAGGTGTATATTGATTACACCGTTTATTTCCAAGTATATCAGTGATTGATTTGGTCAGACTGTTCTCCTAAAAACTGGAGAGGACAGAAGTAATTATTAAAGGCTACAATAAAAGCCAAGGCAGCAGATTAGTTCATCTAGACTCAGTTAGCACATTTAAAAATAGTGCAATACAATTCAACACAAAATATCAATTAGCTGTCAATTAACAGTGCTTTAATATGAACTCAGGGTGTTGAATATTAGGTAAAAAAAAAAAAAACTTTATTACAGTTCCAGCAGCCATTTTATGATTTTGAATTTCTGATGACAGCAACAGATCCTCTGTATGACAAATAATTATAAAAAGCTTTTAGTTTGACAACTATGATATTGTCAGGGAGGGTTATGTTGAGGTTTTATACTAAATCACCATTTAGATCAGTTTAATGCCACTCAGCTTTTAACTGGCAGCTATTTAAAATCTTTTTCTCACAACTCATATCCAGCACACAGCACCGACACCGGTGGGGAGCTCTGTCTGACATTACCACTATCTGTTAATCTACCGCTACGTGTATTAATTGTTTTTAAAGTGTCATCCTAAATGCACACCTTTTACTATGTCTTACTGATGTGACAATTCAAATCCCCTCCTTACGGGATGAATAATGTCTTATTTTTATTTATTTTACCAAAAACCATTAGAGTTTTATTAATTCTTAACCATCTAAAAAGAACAGCTTAAACTTTGCCACCGCAACAAGATCTGGAATCTTTGAAGAGTCTATGAAAGGGACCTAAGTCTGCGCTCTGATTACTGACACATTACTCTCATACAAAGAAAGAAACAATTACCCCTTTGTTGAAGGTCGTTGACGGGACAGAGATGCTGCGGCCATAGGTGCTATTTCTACCAAACTTGAATGTCGCAGACTCACTATAGGTTTTGATAGTCTGCTGCGCAGTACCTGCCAAAATAAGAAAGAGGAGAAACAGCAAACACTAAATAATGGTCCCTTTAAATATAACATAATTTAATTGACATTTATCCACACTCCACATTTAACTTTTAGTTTGTAAGTGTAAATCTGAAGCTGGAATGACAGACAGACATGAAATCATGTCTGAATTAAGAGGCTATGTGTTTGTTAGGGCGTTGAGAGACAGTCGCAACCCTGTAATTGTTTGGCTCATGGGCTAAAAAAAAAAAAATCATGCCTGTTCTGTGCAGTGACACACTTCTACTCTAAAAATAGCCTCCTTATCTTTGTAATAAGACAGACACAAACCTTTTAGAATAAACAAAATAAAAACCTGGCAAAAGAAAACATACCAGTCTAATTAAATAAAACAAAACAACAAATTTGTGTTTTTACTTCTGTCATAAGTGTCGAATATAAGCTGTGAAATATATTTTTGGGCATAAAGCACTGCTCTACTGATCGATGATTGTTGTTGATATTTCATGGAAATCAAGCGGAATGGCTGAAAAACTGCCACATACTGAAAAGTCATTGCCCCAAAAAATTATATGTCTATTTAGGAAAGTTTTGGGCAAAGACTCATAGCATAAACAGTTGAAACAAGCAGAATAAACAATGCTTTAGAAAAATCTTAACAGCTTTGAACACACAATTCTGTTTTTTTTTTGTATAGGAATAAACACAAACTGGTTTTCATCAAGCTACAAAACATTATATATATATAACTATATTAAAAACTAACAAAAACACTTAATTGACTCTCAAATACAACATCTAACAACATAAAAAAAATCTTTTATCTGACCAATCTGATTTTTTTTTTATTGATCTTTCTCGAAAGAAAGGAGTTAAAAAAAAACAAGATGCAAACTGAATTATTTTTACTGCGATATATTTTATCTCATTTTAATTTCTGGCATAAACAGATGCAGCCATTAGACATGAAAATATCTGGAAAACAAACAGTAGATGTGGATCTTTATATCCTTTATGTAATGCATGCTCACAGTGGCAATAAAACCGCAGGTATGTAATTAAACCTACTCAGAATATATTGCATTATTTACAGTTTGCAACCTTAGTCAGCTCATACAGACATATATATATATATATTTCTGCCTTCTATGACATAACATCTTGGCCTTTAGCGGTCATGCAAATGATCTAAGTTTTGTAACCCGGGAAGTGTTTTGAAAACTTTGTCTGCGTGAGGTAATAAGGGTGGCCTTTCTGATCGCGCAATTGTGAAGATTAAGCAGATTAAATGTAAAAAAAATATTTTTGGTTCCATGCCCCTTTTTTATCGCAGTAACAGTCAAACTTCTACCTTAAAAGCGAGGGAAAATATTTTTAAAAACCGAAAACGGAGTGATTTCTAATCTTTTGTGTGTGTGTGTGTGTGTGTGTATGTGTGTGTGTGTGTGTGTGTGTGTGTGTGTGTGTGTGTGTGTGTGTGCATTAGCGTTATCTTCCCAAAATAAACTAGTTTGGACTAGAACCTGCAGGGCTTTATGTTTCACCTCCCTGGAAACGTGTTTAAGCAAACGAATTATAGGGCTGAAGAAAAAAAAAAGTGTGGGAAAGAAGTAATTGAGGCGAGAGGCTCCTCTGGGTATCTGCATTACGCACCTCTTCAGAGAAACCAAGAAGAAACTCAAACACTCTTGAAAGAGCTGCCCTCCGTGTGATTCAACAACAACCAAAAAAAAATATTTTAAATACTCTTAAAAGAAAGTGGTTTCCATACTTGTGGGACTTGTGATGCCGTTCTTGTATTTGGATTTGCTCCTCTTTATGCTGTGGACCTGGCTGAGGACGCGCTGATGTCCAGAGCTCAAGCTCTTGTCGGACGGCAATGCGAGCGACGTGTCCTCCCCGCCCCCGACGTCAGTGGTCGATCGTAGGGGATCCGCTGCCATCGTCTTTCCAAACTCTAATCCCTGACCTGGAGAGGATGGGTCAAAGGAGTTGTCCTAACGAGAGCGGGGCCCGGGGAGAAGAGACTCTGCAACAACGGGTGCAGTAGATGCGCCAAGAGTGCACATATGGTGAGAGTTCCCAGACTAGTGGCTGTAAACTCCACCCTGATGGACCGCGCCCCTTTGAGCCGGAGAAAAGTTCACATGCAGGTGTAGGGATGAAGGGTGGAGCCAAAGGAAAAGCGATGAACTCACAACAGCCCCCATTACCGTGCTGCTCCCATGCACATTTAAATACATTGCTATGTGATTTTGTTTTATTATGTCATTTATTATTATTTCATTAAGACCGTTGCAGCTCTGCAGAATGCGTTTTTGTCTTAACTTGCAAAACGTTTCAGCTGCGTGTCATTTGTTGTAGCTCACCAATAATACACACTTTTATTCAAATGTTCTAATAAAACAAGTCGCTCTTTGAACAAGACGTCACGGTAAAAGTTGGTATCCATCCACACTCTTTTGTATAAATGCTGCTGAATTAAAGCAATATATGTAAGCAGTTTAATTTGGAAAAAAGTATCATTTGGTGTTGTAGACAGACATAAACTATTCATTCATTGAAAAACAGTAAAGCTAAGTGATTAAATTTTATTTTTACCTTATATAAAAACCCACATAAGTGTTTATATCAACCCCCTTTACTATAACACCCAGGATTATATGCTGCTTGTTGAGCAGCATATAATCCTGCTCAACAAGCCCTCTTCAGCAGTTACCTTACCTAGACAATGCACCTAATTCTTGCATTAATTCTGCAATGGAGGCCTCATGCGGTTGTTGGTAAACACTGGTGTATAAACAACACTGTGTGAATCGACCCCCCCATTATAAACAGGCACATTCATTCACCTTAAATTACAGAAGAAGCAAAGAGAACATTAATCAAAGAAGCAGAGCAGAAGTCCTTATAGCTCTGATGAAACTGTTTGACATCCGTAGCTCAACAACTCTGCAACAAATGCACTCGTTAAATCTGGTCTTAATGGATGAGTGGTTAAAAATAAAGCCTTTGTTAGAAAAGAGCAATTAGTTCCTCTGTTAAGTCGACCAAAAGCCTTGTAGGAGACACTGGGAATTAGTGGAAGATGGCACAATAAGATGAGTCTGAAACCTTTATGCCAACAAATTAATAAGAGTAAAGAAAGAAAAATAACACAGTACACCCCCCACTAAAAAGAAGATAATGGTGGAAGCATCATAAAGCCCAGGTCCCTTCTTTCCCAGGCAGTTAGAAACTTTTTAGACTCAATGGTATTGGGCTAATAAAAAAGGACCTTCTAGAAGACAACCTGTTACGAAATAAATTCAGACTTGGAAGGAGGTTCGCCTTCCAAGCAGGACAATGACCCTAAAACACACAACCAAGAGCCTTATGGGATTGTTTTAGATTAAATTCATGTGTTAAAAAGAACCAGAATAGATACTCTTCATTAAGTTTGTCAGAGTTTGAGCCACTTTGCTATGTAGCATTTGCAGATGTTTGGGTTACTTGATGATGGCAAAAGACTGGCAGGAAAGATGAGTTCACAAGCAAATAACTCAAGAGGATTCAGAAAACTACAAATCAGTTTTTTTTATGCTAATATTTTAAACATTTTAAACTGGAGGATTCAGCTCAGGTGACTAACATCTTTTTTTGGATTCCCTCTGGACACCTCCAACGGGAGATGTTCCAGGCACATCCCATGGGGAGGAAAAACAGCGGACGACCCAGGACACGCTGGAAGGACTGCGTCTTGCTGGCAACTTCTACTGTGTGCAAAACTAACCAAGTGTTCTATTCCTTCTAAAAAAATCATTTTGGTACAAAACACAGGGCAACAAATTTCAAAAAATAATAAAAAGGTTGGATGCAGGTTTTTTCTCTTAAGAAAAGCTGAATCTAATGTGTACACGGGGAAATAAACCTTCAAAATACTGGGACCCTGTGTAATAAGACTCGATTTATTTACGCATCCCATCAAAATATGTGCCCCTTGGAAGCTCAGTGGGGTCGCTGCAAGAAATATTTCTTACGGCTTGATTTGCACGTGAGACAGGATGAGACAGAATGAATCAGAGTGGGAGAAAGATTTTTTTTAAAATGGGAGGAGTCAAAAGATCAAGGAAAGAGGAGTTAGAGGGGAAACAGTGAGGTGAGAAACACGTGCTTTCAGCATAACTGGTCTGTTTTGGCAATGGTTCTGCAGGTGACAGTTTCTCACCGCACCCTTTAGCTGAACAGTACCTTGGCAATAAATGCCTGGGTTTGTGTTACTTAACATCATGCAAACAAGTCCATGACATTTTTTTTCCTACTGAAGTTGATGCCAACAAGCTTTATATCTTCCACTGAAACTGCTCGGAATATGCTTACATAACTTTAAAATTGGAATAGCTTTTTATATAGTAGCCTATATCAGTTGCTAAATTATTAGTATGTAGAACATATAAGAGCTGGATGTTAAAGATGGCACAGAAATCTCATAAAAAAGAATCCATTACATACAGACAAGATCCAAATAAAAAAACAAAAAAAAAGGCAACCAGTGGTGGTTCCTGTATGGATGCCATCTTGGGTGAACTTTTCCAGCTGTTTACAATGTAAAATGCACAAATTTGGTTCACTAGAAATAAAGGGTAGGCTACTGAAACATTTAGACTTTTTAAAGGAAAATAAAAATCTTTTTTATTTTCACAAAAACATTCTTTTTATAACCCTTCGGTCGCCTTATTTCTAGTACTGATCGACGTTTTAACAGATTTGCATCTTATATTGAATTCCAACAGGCCATCTGTTGTTACTTTAAATATCTTTACTTCGCTGCTTTCCGAGTCCACTTCACCTAAGCAAAACTAAAACTTGTTTGCTTACTAAAAGATGAGATGGATGGATGGATGCCAGGTTGGTGAATGAACCATTATTGCCGACAGGCAGATTAGAAAAGACTTGAAAATGTTTCTCTCTTCCGTTAGACACTTATGTAACAGAAACTATTTAACTCTAACTAACCAACAACAGTCTGCATGCACGAGGAGTGCATCTAAAAATCACCCAGGAAGCTTAATACATCCATTCTTTTTGAAATAGCCTTTTCAATTAGCATAATCAATATTTCCAGATCCTGAGTCACATCTTAAAATATGCAACTCCGAATAATTTGACCAAATGGTTGGGACCAAAGGATCATGAAACGATGCATGAAGAGTCTTTGTTGCCTTTTTAACAACAGTGTAGACGAACTGATCGGACTGAGGAGCAGATGGGAGTCATTTCAGTGAGGACTTTAATCTAATAGTATAAGACTATTCTGACAACGTGCAAATTTCTTACTTTTAAAGTAGTGACAACATGACACATTCTACATTGTACAAATTTGCTAGCATTGCCTATCACAACTGTACTCTAAGCAAACTTATTGCTTTTCGTGACTCTTTGCTAATTATTTTGTGAATATTGTGCTAAATAGTTGGAGCCATAATGACTGCCAGTAAATATACTAAGAAAATACAGTTGGGAATGAAAAAAAACAATCAGTGGGACATACCTAGACAACACAAAAGAATCCATAAAATATAAATGCTGCGAGGCTTTATTCATGTGTTGCATTAATGGCTTGGAGGGATCACTAATTTATGACATTCATATCAATAAAATTGATCAAAAAAAGAAAAAAAAAAATGAGAATATACATACTATGCTAATAAATGTAAAAATAAATTATTTGTGGTATGTAGTAGGTGTCACTGTTTATGGAACTTGATGTCATAGCGCCACCTAGTAGGAAAAAAACAGTACTGCAGTTTCTGGAGAAAAACTATTAAGGATTCATTAAATTTAGTGATTTAAACATTAACTCCTGGATTAAACCTTTATTTTATTTATAGAGCTAAAATGTTCTCACTCATAAAGTTCCTTTACATTTTTTTTTTAAATCATGAATTACAGTTTTGGTTACTGAACATTTTAATGTTGATCAGTCATTTTGGTTTTAGTTGACAAAAAAAAAAAAAAAGACAGCAGGGAAATAGTAAAACAAATTTTGTAGGTATAAATAATCCTTAAGACATATGTGAGATATTTATCCTAGAATAAAAAAAATAAACATTTTATACACATATATAAAATAAGTCTTTTTTAAAAGGACTTGTATGTATATATTTATATATATATATATATACATATATTTCCTCAGATATGATTATGGTTAATTGGGGCTGCTTTGAACAGCAATGGATATCTATCTCACTCAAATTTACAGATTATACCGCTCACTACTGTTCTCAAACCTAAAACTTTAAATGAAAAACAAATAGCAGCAATCGAACAAAAGGATAAATTCTAGGTTGGTGTTTTTGTGTAATAATTATAGCATCGTTTGTGTTCCCATTAAAAGTTAAATGACAATAAATGATATTAGGGAACATTTTCAGGTAATGTTCAAATCTCAGAATGAGATATGTTTTTTTTTTTAATTAAAAGCTGCTGTGTATTTATTTGTGTTCTGTCCAGTTGACTCAGGCGACAGACTTTTTCAGAAATCAGTTGATCGTCGATCAGTTTGAACAAGTACTGGACATAATGTGACCAAAGGCTTATAAAAAGAAAACCTAAAGCTTTGACAACTAAGAGCCAAGTTTGATCAATCATTTTTAACACTGATCATCAACCTTAAGTATTAGTCGACAAAATTAACCGAGAGGTCGCAGGTAATACCAGAGGAGCTGCAAACCACCATAGCTCAGGTAGGAAAACCTCTCCACTGGGTCAGAATTAGTCCATCACATTCACAGATTTGGCTTTTACTGAAGAGAAATAGGAAAAAAAAGGGGGGGGGAAGTGCAGTTTACCATGAGCCATGTCTGATACAACAGGAAAAATAGGATGATGTGCTCAGATGAAACACGTCAATGGTGATACATCACTACTGGGAACAGGCGAGATGGTCAGATGAGTAAAACACACTAAAATACTTGCAGCCCTGCAGCTGTAGCGCTCTATTTTCATTTTGCTAAAGCAAAAAAAATAATATAAAAGAATTATCATGCCAAACTATTTAATGCCCTATTAAAACAAAAAAACAACATTGGGGTTGCATACTTTTGATATCAACATGTTTTTCCTTTTACTGGCAAGATAAAAGAAGGTTCAAACACTAAACAGAAAAAAAATAAAATAATTTAACCTCCATTTTCATTCAAAAAATCATTAACCAATAAGTTCACATTTGTCTCCACCCACTGACAAATGTGAACTTATTAGTGCATCATAAGGGCACAGATTTATTCTTTGTGAGGAGATGAATAAAGGAATTATGTTGCAAAGGCAAGATTGAAAAAAA
>JAUZNJ010041494.1:0-10021 GCA_034780135.1 Jordanella pulchra | reverse complement strand
AAATGACTCTGCAGCATCCAAAAATGTAAAAAGATGCTCATGCGGACCTTTATAATGGTAGTCCTAAAAGGGTTAAGTAAAATTATAGTGGATTTTTTTTTCTAATTCAAACATGGTAATGACCATCAATGCCCCCCGGGTGACTTCTATTGGCCATTATATTGGAGGGATCAGAGTCACCTTTTGTTTCTTTTCTTCCCATCCCATAATTCTTTTGTCACACCTACATTATATTTATGTTAGTGCTCTCCAACTTTAGGTAGAACCTAAGAAGCCTCTTGGATGAGAGGTGAAACAACTTCTAGAAATCTTCTAGAAATCTTCACATCCAGTTTCCTAAATGAACATGGTCGAATTACATATACAGACTCAAATAGGCATACCCAGTAAGGGATGCTGAAGGTACTAGAGTCATTAGCTTGGAAAAACCCATTTATTTGTTTTCATTATCATATTTATTTACAGCTTAAATTCTTAAATTGCTTCTTAAATTCTCTTTGCTGCATTTATTTAACAGCACAGACAGAACAGGGTGTTAAAAATGTTGGTTTTAGTAGGACAGGTCTTTTGGAGCAATTTCAAAAAAACCCTGCTTAACCCCTGAGGAGGCAGGAACACATACCAGCTTCTCAGTGGAAGACCAAATCCAAATGGGATTACTTAGCATTGTTGACTTGTCAAATGAATACTTTGGAGAGGATTGAGTCATATATAGTAAGTGGAAACTTATGTACCATTATATTTCATTTGTGTGGTATTCAGCTAGCAAATAACTATTTTAATTAAAAAAAAAATAAATATGCTGTACTTATAAGGCATATTTTCAAGTCAGGAGGCTCTAAAGTGCTTCACTCTACATCCGGTCCATCATGCATTCCTTCAGACGCTGATGGTGGTGAGCTACACTGTAGCCACAGTTTCCCAGGGGCACACTGACAGAGCAGGGTTACTACAACCACATATATTACACAGGGCTAAGGACATTTTCACCCAGATGTTTATTTTAACATAAAACTTCATGGTGGGGACAAGATTAAAGCAAAACTAGGAAATACCTGACATTTGTTTGCTGCTTCAGTTTAAGGTTTTGTGTTTCGTGCTCCACTAGCTTGACTTCCATCATGCCGAGCTTGAAACATTTCCTGGACAAAACACACTGTGCGTCGCAAACATTGCCGGGTAACTCTTTCAAACATGATGAAAAATTTGGGTGGGACTGCCAGTATTCATTCAATTGACAGTTTCCAATACTTTTTCTTTAAGATCAGTTTTTAGGCTCTAGACACCTTTATTTTGTAATTTTTTTTCTAGTATGCAGACAGGACAGCAGGTTACAAGAGAGGGGAGAGACATTCGGCGAAGGTCTGCAGGGCTGGCACTCAAACGTGCAACAGCCGGTCTATGGGTCATGTGCTCTACCTCCATGCCACAGTAGCACCCTACACTTTCCCATACTGTGGCTCAACATGGCTACATCCTTGACTACATCTGTCTGCTTAGAGGTCCAGCTGCAACCACATCACTGTTTTGTTAGCTCCACTATTGCAGCTATGTGACTTTTCCATGAGACACATTGGGTAAATTATTTAAAAATAAATAAATGTCACAGAAGAGTTTGAGATTTGAAACTAATTATATTCATGAAATCTTACTAATTATGTTTTGAAAATCGTTTTGAGATATTTGAAAGATGTTTTAAAGATATTTTAATCAAGGCCTTGTTTTTAGATTAATGAACTCGACGCCATTTGAGACTTTTTAAGGATCTGTGGAAATCCTGCAGAAATACGGCTGCTGTACACAGGCGCCAACCAGTCTGCTGATCATCATCAGAAAGCGATTAAAACTGTGCAGCCCAAAGACAAAACCACTCAGGGAGCTGGCTTTTTAACCGGCAACCCTTTGCTTGCAGGACAAACTTCTGCCTCCTACGACTATGATGCTTTTGCTTTCTGTGTGAAAGGCTAGAGGACCTCTTTTATGTTTTTAACCATACTTTGGACATCTAAGTTGCCATAAAACTGTTGAAGGATTCAGGAACTGATGCATTTTAAAGTTCACATGTCCAAGTTTTTGACTTATTTTCCTCAAGAAACCCTTTCGAGTCTCTGAATAGAAATATCCAAACCTTAATGTCTTCAAGACACAAAGTTCTGTGCCATCTTGCAATTTGAACTTGTAGTATACAATACTTGTATCCGTACCCTTATTTGATTTAGTCTATTTTGTCCTGTATGTAGATTTGCATAAAAAATAAACCTAAAAAAATAAAGGGAGAAACTTTCAATCTCTAAATGTTTTAAGTTCCAGAACCACAAAATACTCACAAATTTAACCATCTTAACAAATACATAAGGCTTATATGTGTATTTCAGAAGGTTGAAGAACTGCACCTAATTTAATTGGGTGTGGATTTTACAGGGATTTAAGTTTAAGGAGGGATTTTATGTTTGGAGAAGTCAACATGACCCCAGCTCTGAACTCTCTGAATATTTGCTGACTAAGCTTAAAAGTGTGGTCCTAAACTGTCCAACTACCTATTCTGCCAAAAGGGAGAGAACAAATTTTCAGTCCAGATCCTTCTTGATGGCTATGAAAATGCATGTGGTCAAAGTGAAGCATTCTGAAGAGACATTCAAACATTAATGTGGTTTCATTCCTTTGGAGACAGAAAGCAAAGAGTGACAGAAACTCTGAGGTTAGAAAATCTGCTTTAAACATTTTATTCCTTACATTAACTGCACCCTTCAATCTTTACATCAGAGATTATGACATACCTCATTTAAAAAAAGAGCAATATGCTAATGTCAAATTTCCCATTACAAAATGTGCCTCCAAATAGAAAAGATCAAAAAACAAAACGTAACAACATCCAATCATATAAAAAAAAACAAAAAACAAATGACAAAACAGAACAGCAGAGAGCTGGATTGTTTGGCAGCGACTGTCTAACTTGCCAGGATTTGATCCACTGGGAGTGACAGATGAGTGTGCGTTTGGCACTGTCATTGGTCCACAACGAGTTGCAGTGAGACTCCTGCCAGGTGGCAGCGGGAGACGTACATCGCAGTGTGACAAACAAGTTGACACTATTCCCTGGGAGGAGACTATAAGATGAGGGAGGACCCTTCTGTACCTGCTTTCACCTCTCCCCACCTGCCCAGGCCCTGTCCTTTGTTCTAACATACAAAAACCAAAAGCTAAATAATAAACAACTTTGAATTTTAGGAGAAAATGAAAAACATTTGATTTAAATTATGCAAAAGGTAACGTGAACTATGAGTTCACATTGTGAGATTTAAATTAAAATGCTCATCACAGTCTAATGCATCATTGAAAAAAAATTATTTTGATCTTTGATTTTTGTTACTAAAAAGTAAAAGAAGTGTCGTGAAACAATCAAATATTTGATGATGTCGTTCCCAATAAAGAGGTTTAGAGTATGAAAATATAGTTCTGCATTTAAACATGTGACTCTCTGGGTTTTGGTAAAAGAGAGACAGAGTTCTCTATTCTCTGACGGAGGTGAAACATTTGGTTTCCTGCATCATCCTGTGCGGCGTTACTTCAAGCAGAGGGACTCTTGACGCTGGTGAGAAGGTGTCCATTGATATTCACGGATTACCTGACGGTGGGTGTGGTTGTTAGACGCAAGTGGTCTGGCTTTGTGGGAAGGGGTGGCTTAATGCCGCGGGACGGGTTGTCGACACTAAAGGTTTTCATCAGATGAGCCACCCGGCCGCGCCCTGTGCAAGCTGCTGCAGTTACTGATTTCCCAGCCTCTGCTGACTCAGACTTTGAAAACTTTTCCACAGATCTGGTATCTGAAAAACAAAAGGTTTGATCAGCTTTAGAAATAATAAAACCCAAATGCTGCCATCTCCCTGTAATAAAAAAAGGGATAATTATTGTTAAATGTGAACCACAACACCATCTCACTGATGTGAAGTTAAGTCACAGGATATTAAAACACCACAATATTTCTTAACAAAGGTCTTTCTCACGAAACAGTTGTTGTTGTAGGGCAACTTATTATTTTTAAGTCCTGCTGGTAAAAGGTACGGCTTGTTTATCTTAGCAACATTCATTCCAAAGGCATTCAAAAGTGCTTTACAGGAAATCACAAATTAAAAATAGAGATCTTTAAGCTTTAAAAATATTGTATTAGAAGAAAAGCACATTAAAATGTATATTTAATCTTCAATGCCAGGCTTTGACTCCTGACAATAAGGCAAACAGTTGATTAGCATAACATTGGTCCAAAACTGCAACAGACAACAATGTGTTTCATACTCAAGTTAAAGTACTCACAGTTTCTGCACATTTGTTCCAGATCTGATGAGCACAGAAAACAAAAAAAAAAAAAAAATATGTATCTTTTTTTAAAAGTGAGTAATTTAAAAACTGCCCTACTATGATTCCTTTTTATGCCCAGCTTGGATAGAAAACCATTTATTCTTGCAATAAAAATAAATAGTAAGCTGATTTATAATAGATTTTAACCAGTAAAAATGTACATTTACATCACAAATCAGAGCAAAGGTTGGTCTGTGGTCTTTGTCAACACCGAGTTCAGTAGTGCGTCGTTTTTACTTTACCAGGACTGAAAAAATGACTGTTGACCGATGGCTTGGTATGAAACAAATGATGAATATTTGAAAATAAGTATAGAAAAGAACCTGCAATGCTGTAAGCCTATCTCTCTTCTAAATATCCAAGAAGCATTAGTAGAGGAAAACAGCTTTATAAACAAAAAAGCAAGTTACCTTTAGCAAAAAAAAAACCTTCAGTGAAATCGAGTCATCTTTAACACGTCTTTATGCCTCACCTGTACTTTTTAGTTACATATCATGTAAACGTTGTACAGTTCATACTTTGAAGATTTATTTGTAGGAGCAGCAGGACTGATAAAAGGCAGAAGCACCTTTTTAAACTTGAAACTGTCGTCATGAGGCCTAACCATCACAGAAAAACACAAAACCAACCCTTCTCTACGTCCTGTTGAAGACTTGTGATGTGAGCAAAGGAAAAGACAATTTAAGGACTCAACAACGTCTTGATATATTCTTACTGTGTCTGTATGTTTCAACCCTATGAAATCCTATAGAGAAAAAACAGAATGCTTTACATAATCTGTCCAACATCTCGGACACTTTTCTTAACCAAACCAAAGAGAAGGTGCAGACATGTCTGGAACCGATTTTTAGCTAATTTTTCATATAGAAAATGCATGCAGGTCAGTTTAACAAAATGAAATGCAGATAATCAAACCAACACATAGTTTTAGCTAGTTTAGTAAAAAGCAAGACTCCAGCTCAACAACTGCTACCATTACCCTTCCCCAGATGTTATCTCTCTATATTCCTTCTCTTTTTTCACTCTTTTTTTCCTTTCCTTCCATTTCCTTCATCCAGCCGTGGGTGAGCAGAGGTCATCCTCGCTGGAAGTGTAGCAGGGAGACAGCTGGGGCGTAGTTTGTGTGTGCGTGATCGCCACGGTGCCATGTTTTGGAAGAGGGTTGTAATTGAGGCAGGAATGGAGGGAACGGGAGTAACGAACGATAGGGGAGGGAGGGCCGCAGGGACGGCAATGGAGGAGAGAGCAGACAGACGCTGCTCAGACACCAGAAGGCTTGAGGAGCCACATATTTTTAGCGTCGTCCCCTGGGGGACAGAGATATGTGAGAGTACCCGAGTGCGTATGCACACACTCTCTCTCTCTCTCTCTCTCTCTCTCTCAATCACACACACACACACTGTAAAGTTAAAACATGCACACACTGACACACATGCCGCATATCGTTCAGGTTCGTGCATGCTCTCTCACACACAAACACACACCCCTGCTGCTCACGGATTCAGTCATGCATGCCGCCATCTCTGACTAATACCACGGCACTGCACACGCACAGAGGTGGTTGTTAAAGCCCAAACACACGAACACACACACACACACACACACCTGGGGGGCAGGAAACCTTTAAGGCGCTTGACATCTTGAAGGCAAGAAAGCAGGTAACCTGCAGTAATTTAAAGGCCGTTTTATTGTTTATTTTCATTTACTTTCTTCTACCTTGGTTTTGCCCCCTCTCCCTGCGGTGACACCTCATCCCTCTATACCTTCCTCCTCATCTTCCTCCCCGCATGTCCTGCCCTGCCTTCCTTTGCCCCCTGACCCGCGGTTCCTGCGTTAATGTCCTCTTGCTGCGCTGCGTGGGCTTGCCTCTGATTGTCTCGTTGTGTTGTGCGGTCACCACGGAAACCTTGGATAGGCTCCAGCGATTGAGGCAGACACACACACACACACACACCCACACACACACACACACACATTGGTGGTCAGAGTTTTCTGAGCTTGGAGCCTTGGTGCAGGTCTGAGCGGAATGCTTAATGGAAAGACGGAGAGATCGAAAAAGGGAGGAAAGAGAAGGAGGACTGGTGATCTGGGCATTCACTGTGAAATATAAGGCTAAAGACCAACACCTCCTCTCAGGTAGCCTCACTAACCTGTCCCAACACAACCAAAAAATGCTGCAACTCCACACCTTTATGCCTGAAACCCCCCTGGGCAGCTGCACCCAGACCTTTGTTTCACGGAAACTGTTTGAGGCTACCTAGAAATCCATAAAATACTATAGTTTTCAGCTGAGATTTATCTTCTGTTTGAGCTTTTAAAGGTTGCTCATCATCTTTCAGGCCAGCATGTAAGCTGTACAGGGGACACCAGGAGGACGAGCAAACTAGCAGAAAAAATCAAAAGCTAATCTATCTCTTTAAAGATCTCTGTATCACTGGCTTGAAAAGAGGAGGGGCTGAGTGGGTTTTGGGGGGGGGGGTTGGATGGGGCAGGAGCAGGGCATAGGGCAGAATTCCTGAGCAGCACATCTGTAGACTGAGGGGCAGCAAGGAGGAGGAGGTAGGTGTGTGTTTTTGTGTGTAGAAGCTCTGGCTCCTGTATGTGTGTATGTTTGGGGTGGGGGAGCTGGGGCCCCTGTCACTTATCGGCTCTGGCTAAGCGTCACCCAGGGCTAGAGTTGGGAAGCGGCGCTGGAATGCCTGTCCTCTCCTCTCAAGGTGAAGACAGGGACAAGGGAAGCCAGCGGACCGACACAAACGTGTCTGCAAATATATGGCCGCTGAAGGAGCTAAAACACAAAGGCTAGAAAAACTCAAAGGTGCACGGCATCCTTTTTTTTTTTGCGTCAGATCAAGCTGAGACAGAGTTTTGTTAGGAAAAGTTTTTCTTTTAAAGCATTTTAGCCTCAGAGGGGCTGAATTAAATGTATCTAAAAGATGCCTGATGCATCTTTGCAGGAGCTAAATAACAGCAACAGACTGAGGTAATCAGTGATGGTTTTCCTCTTTCCTCCTCTACTTTACAGTAACACTCATGAACTCATGTTTTTACAATGTTATAAGTAAATCATGAGAACAAAAAGGGCATCTCATCTACAAGTTAATTGGGGCCACTTTTTATTTATCATATGTTTATTAAACTATCTGTACTATTACTTTATTGAGCACTTTCTACTGTGGTCCAAAAATAATTTAATAATACTTAAAAACATTCAGATTATTTTTTCCTTAATGTTTGGGAAAAAAAAGAGAAAATTTTATACATTACTCTCATTTATGACGCATTAATTATCAAGAGTCTAAAACATGTATTTCCTCCACTATTGAGAACATTGAAATTTAATGTTAGCCTGTTTTTCTTTTGGTAGTTACTGATATTTTATTGTCCTTTTTTTAAAGTACTGATGGAACCGTCACATGAATGTTGCTCGACCAAAACAAACCTCAGGTCCAGTTCCAGTCAGTACAGCATATAGCCGTGTCCTTGTTCTGTGTGCGTCTCCTGTCCGTGCTAACAGAAATTCTTGTCAGTACTTTCATTCAAATGAAAACAGCTGAGCCTCAGTTTGCCTCGTCCTCCTGAGGGACGAGCTTCCTGCAATTGTCAAGGTCGGATCCCATGTCTAGAGTCACGATCCGCTCATTCAGGACGGTTCCAGACCACCAGAACCCCACCCAAACCCACTACAACAGCTGTTTCTTCTCTCTTCCTTGAAGCCACATGTTAAATGCTGCTCAAGAATCACCAACTTATTACCAGATGCAAAATCCTCCACACTTTGACCTTTCATCTGGGGTTATTCTTCTTTTTTTTGTTGTTCTAATTTCTTAATTTTCAAAAAGGCTCACATGAAGTAACTGTGGAGAAAATGGACATTAGTTGGAAACCTGCTAAACATCTTTGGATTGCCAAAGTTGTCACCTATTACTCTGTTTTTTGGGGGGTTTTTTTCTGTTGCTTGGGATTGTATACAAAGAAATCTAAATAAAAAAAAATAGGAATTTAAAAACAATAAATAAAAAAGGTTTATATCAAAATATAATTTATAAGCCAAGTATAGATATGCTGGCTAATCTCCTTATTTAAGTTTATGGGACTAAACGTATCCTTTGGAGGACAACAGCATGAACAAATCTTTGTATCGCTTCTCAGGATTCTTAAGCATAAATCGTTAAAAAAATCTATTTTATTTTTTTTTTTCATCAAAAGGTTAAAAAGAGCATAAAGATATTTGACTGTGACCTTGATGGTTTCTCTGTTAAAACCCCACTACACGTAGAAACTGATTCTACAGTGATCCCTACTCAAATGAAAAGGCTACACACTGAGATTTTGTGTTTTGTCAACACTAAAGTACTCAGGTTTATGTTTTACGACATTTTTCAATTTTATCAAGAATAATAACCATCAATACCTGCTGATCAACCTACTTTATTACTTCCAAACTCTTTACAAATTACCTGAATTTGGACAATGAAGTGAAGCAACGTTGTAAATAATAGGGCTGCAGAAAGAGCATTTCTCCAGCAGAGGGAGCTTGTGAGACAAAGACATTCTCATTTACTTTCCCCCTGCAATATAAAAGTTCTCCACTGGATGGTGCTAACGTAACCCTTGCAAACCAAATGTTTTTCAAACATATGATCAGTTTAGACTGAATTGTTTCTGCCTAATGTTTAAATAGAAAAGTTTAAAAAAAGAAAAAAAATCCCTGTGATACCAACAGCTCTCATGAATGTTTCCGATAAAGATGCAAGTATATATTTGTAATCATATTTATAACAGATAACTGTTTTTTTTTGTTAATGGGATTGCATAATCTATTAAATTTATTCAGTCATTTGTTTTTCTCATATAAAAACAGTATCTCTAAAGAGAATTCTATTTTAGTTTTTCCTGAGGCTTATTAATATCCCACCTGAGACAAAAATCAAACAAGTGTTTTACACTGACAGATTAAATGACTATAAACTCTCTTTTTAGGCTTTCAATAGAGGCCTGCACAAGTCTCCTCTCATCAACGCTTCCCCTAAACAGGAATCTAAGGAGGAAACCAAAAACCCAGGTGTTTAGCAAGGGCCAAATCCCAGGCTCATAAGCCTGTGTGACAGGCCCCTGTTTTTCTGCCAGTCCACACAGATTCCAGCGGGCTGAGGCACTGTTTGGCGAGCAAGCGGGGCTCAGGGAAATAAATCGCTGCTCCCTACTGCAGTGGGGATAAACACTTTTCTAGTGTGAACTTTGTTCAGTCTGGTTCTGCTCGGCCATCATTTCTCCTACAGGTAACAAAAACAAAAGAAAATCCCGCCTCCCTGAGATTTATGTACAAGTAGTGCATAACTTAAGTAAAAAAAAAAAGATTAAATCTTTATAAAATATCTTTTACATATAAAAGTCTCGAATAAGTAAGGAGGTTTTACGTTGAGCCCCCTTTTACTCAAACTGCTCGAAAGAAAACCCAGTTCAGTTTTCAGAAATCAGAAAAAGGGACGCAAATAAACAAATCTGTTCACAGAAAGCAATGGGAGGTAGGGGTTGAATCAATCAATCGACTAGTCGACTCTAGGACGTCTCGCGACTTTTTACACTTCATGTCGACTAGTCGCAGTCATGTGATTGCCGGTGGTGACAGCCTGTGCTGATCTGACAGCACAGTATACGTCAC
>JAUZNJ010041493.1:0-33939 GCA_034780135.1 Jordanella pulchra | reverse complement strand
TTGCGATATATATCGTTATTGTGATATAAAATATTCCATATCGTGATATGTGATTATTTACATATCGCCCAGCACTAGCTGAAAGGGTTAAAAACAGTCCTTCCAGGTGACTTTAAACATTTTGCTTGAATATTTTCTGGTGAAAGAGGAAACCGATCAGCATTTGTGACAAATTTCAATCTAAACCTCATCCTCTTCCTAATATCTGTTCCAGTAAATCTTAAATCCTAGCAGGCAGATTGTGTTCAGTTCGGGTTCCACCACAGCGACCAACATATGGCCTAACAGGCCACCAACTAAAACCTCAAACGATCCGAATAGTTCTGTAAAGCTAAAAGGCATAAAAAGGCTTGTAAACATTCAGGTCCAGCAGTCGTTTGTGGTGAGTGTGCTGATATTGCTCTGTGGCTGGATTAAAAAAGGGAGGGGCGAGGGGAGAAGAAAGCTGCGTAGGAAGGGAAAGATTCTGAGAGGCTGGCAGAGCTTCAAGAATGCACATATAAGTCAGAGGCTCATGGAGGAGGGCTACCCCCCTCCATTCCTCTAATAATGGCAACCCAAAGATCCAGAGGAAAAAAAGCAGAGAGAGATGGAGCTGAATATATTTTAATTCAGTGTGCAATTAGTCCATCTAATCACAACAGCCACTGAATCACCAACATGATGTTAAGGTTTGGACCTTAGCAGTCAGAAAGGACACATTTTAAAACTCCAGAATCTTTTAGACTAAACTTTCCAGGGTTTCTGGTTCTTGGTGGGATCTCTGCAAAGCCTAAAACATTAAGCAGCTTATTAGTAATTCATGAAAAACATTATTCTCCAGGCTTTAAATATGGAATCAGTTAAATTCTGTTTAAGTTTTCTGAATTGTATAGCCTAGTTCAAAGATCTAGATTTTAAAATTGTCGGGTAATATTTACTTTTTTAAACCCAGCATCTAACAATATAAAACAGATTAAAACCTACAGAGTGTGGTGTACAGCCACGTGGCAAATACAACACACCAAAAAGAATTTTTTTTAAAACAGATGTCAATCGGGAAATTTCAGAAAATCTCTTGAGATCTAATGTGAGTTTAGTCTGAAAAAAAAAAAATGAAGAAAAAAATAACATAACAGGAATTTATTAAAGGAATGGAGTTGATTTTTTAAGCATTCTGATTGGCCTGTGTGGGTTGAGGAAACACCAAACACGGCAGGAAACCTAACAGGTTGGATTTTCCATCTCTTCCAAGCAGACCCGATCACTCTTGATACTCTATATAAGATACTGTGGCGAGTACATGTTCCAAATATAACCTATGATAAGCGAAATCTGTGAAGTAGTAGAACAATAGTATAATTATTATACAATGAAACACCCCATAATACATTAAAACCAAAGAACAAAACCTTTTTACAGGCCCAAGCATTTGTTTAACAAAGTACTGTATAAACTTTTTTTTAAAAAATAACTACTGTACAATATTTATTTTAATCATCAACACGAACTTTAGGCTTCAAATTGCAGAGATCAGCACCGGCCCACTGCGACCCCAGTCATTGGATTAGAATGGGAGAGAATGAAGAACGATTATGAAAGTACAGAAATGACTCTGGTGTTTTTCACTACTCCTCTAACTGAGCCGCTGCATCCCGACTCCTCTCTGTAGCGTTTTATTCTTCTACAGCCCGCGCATGTGTACACATTAAACCGCAACGTACAGGTAAAGAAGCAGAGAGACCGTTTATCCAATCAGAATGCAGAACACAATGCAAATCCGTGAAGCAGCGAGACAGTGAAAGGTGACCCGCATTATAGCGAGGGTTCACTCCATTAATAAATCAGCAGGATCAAGGTAGTGGGTTGGGGGGGTTTGACGAACCCACATACAAAGATGCTTTTACTGTTTCAGTATAATCGTAATCAGACTGAGAATCATTCATTCTAAAGAGACGATCAAATAAAATCTCATCTCAAAGACTGAAACAGACTTTTATTGCTGCACAGATGGTTCAACAAACCAACCACATAAGGTCGATTTCAGGTTTTTTTTTTTTACTTATTTATCTATTTTTTGTCTGTTGCTTCATCACATACCCTATTTTTTACTGAGAACCCAAAAGCAGACTAATTCAGTGCATTTGTTGCGAGTATGTCAACCTGATTGTAAGCAAGTCTGTGAAAATGGGGCAAAGCAGGAAGTCAGTTCGAACTTCAGAAGTAATTAGATCTGGTTGTGAAACCAAAATCTTTCTCTTTCACAGCCAGAGGTGATAACTTACACAGACTTTATCATGCTGACAGCAACCAATAGTACTCTAAGTCCAAATTGTCAAACTCCAATGGCTGATATTACCTAAAGTATGAAAAAAAAAAAAAAATAGCAGAAATAATAAATGTGGATGAAGATGCTGCATCAGGTCGTGCTGCAAACATCAAGCAGAGAAGATACTATAGTTGACGAGGAGCTGAAGAAACGTCAACCAGCTGCCATTAATGAGCCCCCATAAAAGATAAAACCACACTATGGTCGATTTTTCCCAACTCTGTAAAACCCAGCCCGTTAAATCAGACAGAACTTTCTGATGTTTTTGTTCATAGACGTCTAACAATGTTTACAAGTACGAAGTTGGAAGCAGTTAAGGCTGAACAGTGAAGCTCCAACTTGAGCATCCATTATTGCAGGCTTTTGGCTCAACCTTAATGGGAGATAATAGGAAATGAGACCAAATAAAAATTTGGATTTTTGCTGTAATATCAGTCTCAAATACTTGGCACCGAAATTTAGCAATCAAGGCACAAAAAAGCATCTCTAGAATGATTTGAAAACTCCCTTCTGAAACTTTTACTAATCAATTTGTGTCAAGAACAATTTCATTTTTTTCCGACTTGAAATTAATATATGTCCAAAAGAAACTCCTCCCCTCTAAACTGTTAAAGGAAGACATTTAGCTCCTGCTTGCTAGTTACCATTCTGGGCCGAAGTTAAGAGTCTCAGCAGTCATATTCCTCACGTCCAAACAGAACTGAGTATCTGAAGGGGGAAACAGACAGACATTTTAAGACATATTTAGGATTAGTATGAATGACAGAGTAATGACGGTTCTCTCTGCTTCCTTACCCTGTCCAAATAATCGGAGCAGGCTGGACTGGGCTGGACCAGGCTAGAGCTGGCTGGATTTAGTTAGGCTTAGGTGACTAGAAGGCTGAGTGGTGCTTAAGCTGTGGTCACAGAAGAACTCCCCAAACACACAAAGACCAAGAGAATAGCTGCCAGTTTCAGGTGCTTGAGGAATACCAGGTTATCAGGTCCTAACTAAGGAAGGAAGGGCTTTCGTTGATAGTTTGGAGAATGGAAGCTCCTGCTACTCACAGCTGAAAAAAGGTTGTCAAACATAAAAAAAAAAATAAACAAAAAGAATCTTGAAAATCAATGATGGAACAAAAAAAATAAAACTCTCTTGAAGAAATGATGTTTCTGTTCTTTTGTTTTACAGCAGTTGTATCTCACAAAGTTAAAAATATGAACCGGTTTATCAAAAAAAGACAAAAAAAACAGGCGATGCAGGAGGGGGAAAACAGCCGAAAGTGAACACAAGCGGCTGCTGGAACAGCTGCCAAACGCAGGCAAGACTCGTGCTCCTCGGCTCCGTTCTCTCCTCCGCCTCCTCCTCCGCCTCTCTGGCTCCAGCCGAACTGTGGATAGACGGAGACCTTCAAGGTATCTCCTTAATTTCCTGTCCTCCTCCCTTTGCACGCCTGAAGGAAAAAAAAAAAAAAAAAAAAAGAGGCAGAAAAAAAAATATATGAAACTGAGTCTGGATGAGAAACATCTAAATATATAAACACACAGTTTGATATATTTTTACTAGTTGACAGCGCAGCTTCATGTCGGGATGAAAACGGCTATAATTAGTTTAGTTTCAGGCAAAACTTTGACAATCTATTGTGTTATCGACACCGAGCCGAGAGGAAGGCACCATGGCATTTCTCCACAGAACAAATTAAAAAACTAAATTAGTCTCTCACTCGCTCGCAGCCTGCCGTTTTTCACGTTCAAAGGATATTTTCCATTCATTCTATTTCAGCAGCTGCTACTAAAGCCAAGCAGCTGGTTGAGGGAAAAGTTCCTGCAAATGTCATGGAAACAAAAAAAAAAGACTTACAAGCTACTAATTATCAATAAATCCTCCCTCTGGATCTACGCATTACATCCTCATGTTGAAGCCATTTGGCTTTCTCCTCTCTTTCGCCTCAAATCCAGATCCAGTTTACGGTTAAGATAACCGCAGCATCTTCGCCGTGGAACAAAACGAACCATGTTCTGGACTACAATCCTGCAGAGCTTTTTTTAGTCCCTTGTTTCACTAACTTGTTACAAAGCGTGGACACATCTTCTCCTTTTCCATTACAGGATACACTACCACCACTGGCTTTTTAACACTTCTGCACCAAACTTTCCAAAGTAGGTAGGACTCAGTGACACACGTCTTGGTTTGAAAGCCTGCAGCCCAGCAGATGTGGTCATGATGATTCCATATTTACTGCAGCTCACACCAACACACTTCCTTGATACAAAAAGCCCTTTTAAAAATGCATTTTGCAGTTCATAAATATCACATGTCTTTTTTTAGCCAGATGTTTAATAACAGTGTAGAACTGGGCAACAGAGCAATAATATAAATCACAACAGACACCAAAACTATATCCAATAAAATGTTCTACTATATTTTATTACTGAACCCAGGTAAACAACTTCAACCTTATTCCAAATATGTAAAAGGATTATTAACATCAATTGATATGAAAGGCTGATATCAGGAAACCTTTTCAGACATATCGCTTATAACAGTGGTTATGGATTCTATGTCTTACAGAGAAAATGACTTAAAGCAAAGCAGTTGACAGCTCTTCGGTTATTAATGGTGAATCCCATAAATAAGGTCAGAAACTTTAACAAAACATAGGAAAGGTTTATATAAAAGGTGATGAGCAGATTATTAAATATATATATTAGGGCTAAGAGATTAACCAATAACATTGATTGATTGGTTTTGTTTATGAAGATTTAATTTTTAGAACAATTAAAAGCTTTTAAAACGAATCCCCTCCTTGGGCGTCCATGGCTCAGTTCATCACTTTTCCTTCTTAGCTGTGTTCACATAAGTGATAAACTAGTTCCCTGTGATACTACTAGCAGCAAACATTTACTTTGTTGTATTTTCACAGTCTTTTTGTATGGGACCATCTGATATCATTTTTCACATTTCCAATATGATACAAATATTGCAGTTTTGAGTATTGACCAAATATTGATATTGAGTTAATATAAAATCAGCATGAATCAAACATGCTTTTATTGCTTATTTTATAGTGAGGTATGATAGAAAATGTTCGCTCTATTGATATTTTTTAAACAGAACAGCCAAAAAAAAAAATCATGATTGACAGCCGCTGATCCATTTATTATTCACCAGAATTCAATAAACTTTAAACAAAAGTAGTTAAAATGAGGTTTCTTATATCTGAGATTTTACAGGCAGGCTGATATATTTTAATATTTCTTTTAAGGCTGATATCGGAACGATTTCTGATATTAATACCTGTTTTGGACAGTCCTAGTTTATGAACTTTCTGAAAGTAACGCATTTTCCAGAGTATTAATTGAAAAAAAATGAAACTGCTCCATGGTCTGGATAAAATGTGCTAAGACCAGCAGTTGTACGCTGTGTTTCATTTAAGGGTTCTGGGATGGGTTCGTACGGCTGTTATCAGCTCTAGAAGCCGGACTCTGACACGGTTAAAAGAGCTCCAAAGGTTTGGTATGAAAGCAGCAGGTGGAAAAGTAAATGAGTTAAAAGCAGCAGGCGAGGATTGTGATGGGATTCAGACATGCAGTGGCTAAAAGAGCCTCCAGAAGCAGTGGGAATAGGTGTCCAATCTTTATGCCCGTTCTATAGGAAATATAAGATTAAAAATCTTTTCTCCTTTTAATATAATTCTATAGAAATTTTCACAAACACTAAATAATGCAATGGGTTATACCTGCAGTTTTTTTTTCTTTTTACATGTGGCCAGCAGACTTTGTTTGCATGTCTAAGCGTCGGCTTAGCATACTAGTAAACTAATCCTTTCACACACAAATTTATCAATTATTTCAATTTTATTTTCATTTAAATTTACATGTCTCTTGTCTTTAAGACCAGAAAAAAAGCATTTGTTTGATCCCCAGACAAACTAAAAATACATCTCTATAAGCCTCTTCTGTGTTTTCTGATGTTAATTCAGTTTTTAGTGTCCTAGTTTATGAAACTTGGCCAAACCTCTGAGATCTGACTGAGTTTCTTCGAAATGCCGTTCTTTTCCAATCTTGACCATTTCAAGCCTCAATCTTTCCTAAAGTCAGCATCAGCAGGAAGAAAACTTATTGTAAATGAGATTTGAACGTGTCTGTGATTACTCGACTTCTCAAGAAACTCAAGAAATGAAATTAGTACGTAAATACCCTCAATAATAAAAGGATTTACTCTCTGACAGAAGAAGGAAAACAGTTTTATTAAAAAACTATAACATACAAAAGCCAATAAAAACTAAATAAACCATTTACTAAAACTACTGTGACTAATGCTGGTAATATTTGGTACTCCCCCCCCCCCATTTGCTGCTCTATGTCTTGTGCAACTTGCAGCACCTCGTAGAAGACATTGGGTAACACTGACTTCAGGAAGCTCAGAAAGTTATGATTGCAGAAGTGAGTTTAGCAAACAGTCTTAGTAAGAAAAGCACTGCTTTAACTGAGCTTAAACCCATTCAAATATGCATTTGAAGGAAAGTGAACAGCCCAGATTACATTAATAAAACGTGCTTCTATCAACATAAAGAGAAACGGTTCTAATTTGTGCCCATCTACTTGACACAAATGGTTTCTTTTATAAAAAAAGATGGTTTTAATGACTTAGATCTAATTGAAAAATTCTCACTTTTAGGTGAACTCAGCAGTGATACACACAGAGGAAGAGGAAAAATAGGACTGAATGAACTGACCAACTCTGGCTAAAACCAATCCCTAACAAATCTATTAAAATCAGGGCTTTAAAGGGGGAAACTCAGTTTCATTATGCTGATCATTTTTTGCATAGGCTCCATCCACCATAGTTGCGTTGTTGACCTGATTTTAGACTGAGAGGATTCAAAGTTGCGATTTCAAACATTTCTGCAGGGCTGATAACATTTCTCTTTGCATTCCAACAGTCGAAACTGTATTAATATGAGCAAGTCCAGGCTGGCTGAAAACAGCACATGACCTTTTTTGTCAGGTGTCTCATTAACACCCCATCGGCTCTGGGTCAGCTTCCTACCCAATCTTTGCTATTATCGATACCCATTATTTAAAAAAGAAATCTACATCTTTAACATACGGCTAAAACAATTATTCATGATGAATAAAAAACTAGTTTAGTAATCAGTTAATCTTTAACTTAAGGTAAAGTTGAAGATATCTAAAACAGGCTCCTAGCAGTTATTATACAAATTGGAAAAAATGAAGTAAAACAATAATAAAGAAAATAATTCTGAAAATTCACCCAGTTTTTGGAGTTTGTACTAATTATTGGTTCAAATTTATCATTTAGAATTCATATCAAGATCACGATAACAATAAACGACAAATGTCCACCCCTGAAAGACTGTAAAAATGCATTAAGACAAACTACGATAAAAACACATGCACATTTTGCATTAAAAAAAAGAAAAAAAAACTGTAAATGTCTGTAAATACACCAACTCCTCATGTGCTAACCCTACAAAATTCAAACATTTTTAATGTGTTTTAGCAATTTATAAAGCTTATGAAATGTACAATGTTTAACTTTAAACGATTGTTTATTGATCCATTTCATGTATTAATACTACATCATCTTTAGATAAAGCAAATTACATTATTAATCACTAAAACAATGAACTGCAGCGCTAAAATAGTCATAAAATTGGTCAAAAAGGGACCCTTTTTTAGCAAAAATAACCAACACTTTCAACCTACTGCATGTAAATTTGACCCCATCAGATTAATTTGCCTTGAATGAAGGAGAAGTGAGATTGATTAAATGTAAACAACCCTCACTACTATTAGCATCAAAAGCCCATTCTAGGGGATTAACCACCAACAGTTGCACATGTTTACAAATAGAGACTAGATTGTGCATTACTATACATGTTGTACGTTTAAAGAAATCCAAACTACCACATGTAAAAATAAATCAATAAGAATAACCACTAACAGTGCAGTTTAGACACCTCCAATCTGAGGGGACACTTCTAAACTGAATAATATAAACCACTTTATTCTATAAGTTCAAAACCTTAACAAAAATTATTACTATTTTTTTTTTAAGGAATAATTTCACAATTTAAAAGAAGGATTAAGGTCTACCCCAGTCAGCTTACGCGATCCGTTCACCTGCACGTTGAGTAACTTATTTTTGCCACAACACCATTATTTTTTTAAAAAAATACAGCATTTTACATCGACATACGTAGATACGTAGATCTGAAGTGAGGCACCAACATTAAAGTACAAACATATTAGCGATTCCAGCGTAGTTAACTCGTATCTTAAACGTTGAAAAAATATATAATATTAAAGCTAAAGCAAGGTCACGCAGGCGGATAAACTACTTATGGGATATAAATACAACTGGCTGCAAATTCAAAACATTTAACCCTGTTAATGGCCTCTGGAAACCGTACTGCTAATATTACTCAGTAAAAACAGATGAAAAACCAGTCGCGTAAAACGCTTCCTAACGACGGCCAGCGTTGACATTAGCTACCGAGCTAATCAAACGTCTCCATTCGAGCTATAATAAGCTAATTACGGTAAACTTGCAACGTAGCGACGCTGAAATCATTAATTTGATGTAAATATCCTATAAGGGCTTCCCAGTTTGCTACCTAAACTAGCTAAGGTAAGCAGTTGCTCGTAAAGGCCTTGGCGTGTAGGTTCAAATGACACCAGATATGATGGCGGAGGGGGCGGACTGTTGGGAATTTGACTCCCCGGCCTGCTCCGCCGAGGTGCCGACGATCACCTTCCACTAGCATACCCATGCACATTTTCTCTGCAGTACTGCACTGATAATCAAAAACAAGCATTGATACCCTTTAATATACTTTTCCAGTGGTTAAAATGGCGTAGTGAAAACGCAGGCCTCATGGTTGAGGCTAGCGGTTAGCTGCAAAGAGGAACGAGCAGCGGTTGCTTACCTTCAGACTGCTGCTCTGCACGGCGCTTATCGAATATATATCGAATGCATTGGTCTTTTGAAACACTGTAAACGTATTCATTCGACAGAATAGTACTCTGAGGAAACAAAATCGTGCTCCGTGTTTTATCTATTGATCTGTTCTGTTTTTTTTTTTCTTTCCCTCTCCTCCAACGGTCGCTCAGTGTGTGTGTCTGCTGGCTCCGAGTCGCTGCTGCTGCTGCTGCTTTTCTCTTGTTGTTTGTGTTTCAGAAAACATGGCCGTTCGTGTGACACCACGTGACCACACATTGACAAGCTGAGAGCCAATGTCGGCGCAGCGCAAACACACCCCTGTTTACCAGCCTGGGTACTATACGGACTGCTCTAAACTGCATCTGTTTTATTTCAGTGTTTATTGTTGTTTTTTCTGACTGGATTCAGTTAATAAACCATTAAGCTTTACAGAGAAGCCAGTTTATGCACGTTGCATATGAAAACCAAGCGATGAACCTCCGGTTCGCGAGTTAGAAATGTGTTTCAACGCGAGAGCATAATACTTTTCCGATAAAGTTGTTCCTATAAAGCTACATTTTTACATCAGGAAAATTTCTTAAAATACTATACGAATATTCTGGTAATTAGTACGGTAGTTAGTAGTAACTTTCGAGGCTACAACTGACTGTGGAAGTACATAGTGACCACCAGGGGGCGCCTTTTAACATCGATTTTAGTATCATAAACCCTTCATTCATTCAGCCAGCCGTTTATTTACTGATTAAGAAAGTGCTTTAAACAAGAAAATAATCACAACGCAACCGTAAATTCGTAAATATTAAATGGGATTAATTTAGGAAAGTCAATTTAAAATGAAATTTGTCTAGAAAGTAGCCTAATAGTGTGCAAAGTTATACATTTAAAATGTGTATTAATTTAGTGCCATTTAATTAGTGTGGCACATGAATATCTAAGATCTTCAAATCATTTTCTCATTAATTTGAATATCACATAAAAAATGTGAAACATAGAAAATAATGTTTTATTCAAACTTGATCTTTGCTGCTTTCGCTGAATAGCTGAGATGTTCAGAAACTTGTTTTCCTTTCAATCAAAACACAAATAATTTAATTTGCAAAGTGAAACTCATTGTAAAGATTGCTGCTGTCTTTTAAGCCTTTATTTTTGAATATTATGACGATTTCCTGCCTAGAACTAAAGATTGGAATTTTACATTACAGCAATAAAAAAATATAATATGTATTTCACTGTTAATACATGAGTTTCAGTTTTTTAACTGAATAAAAACAGGAATATATAAACATTTTTAATACCGTTCACATACTACTACGTGTTGGAATATTTGGGCAGCACATGCAGAGAACCCACGCAAAGAACCCACTAGGGGGCGCTGTTTAAAAGAGTAACTTTGTGAACACTCCTTTTTAACAAGTCCCAAAAATTTTTTCCTAAGTCCAGCTTAATACAACCATTAAATGTATTCATGAGGCTAACCTGTTAAAATAAAAAAGGCGAAATAATGAAATCAACACCCAAAGCACCCATAGCTTCAGCTGCACAGTTTATATGTTTATCTGACTAGGATTTGAATGTTACACTGTTTACAAAAATAGCCTTTTGACCCCAAACATTTTATTTTCAGCAAGTTCACATTTAAGTCATTTTATTTACCGGCATTTCTGATTACTATTTAGTCTAACGATGTATATATATTACATGAACACTGCCAAATGCCCTCTTACCCTTTACGTCCTCTGATTTCTACATATAACTTGTAAGTAGTTAGTTTAAGATGGATTGTAAACATATCTCCTAAAGTAGGTCCTGTAAACAGAAACCTTGTATTGTGTCTCTGTTTTTTGTGATATTTGTGTTTGGCCTGTTTATAAACTTTAGCCTTCAGTCCTCTATCATCTTGGGAAGAAGAAAAAAAAAAAATCGAGTCTCACAAATATTGTATGGCGCCAGAGACCATTGACACATTTGCATTTTGAAGGTATTTCAAGGAAAGTCTATTATTTACACAGGAAATAGAGGTATGAGGTGAGATGCCAGCAATGCTCTTCCTGTGAAAAGTGTTAATAGAGAGGGGAACTTATCAAGTGTTTCCAGTCAAAGGAATCCTCCGATACAATAAAAGAGCAGCATAAAAAGAACAGAAAAAATGATATTAAAGTTTAAATAGACTCAATTTGACTAAACTTTTTATTCAGGTTCGGACTCTGTTTAGAAATATTCTGCATGTTCTAGTTCAGGGACATCATTTAAATAAATCCTGAATAAATAAAGGTCCAGTTAAATGGATGCCTTCCCAAAGTTCTTGAGAGATTAGGAGTCAAACGGATGTATAGGAGGAGTAGAAGTTGCCACGATTTAAAGGACCCACAGAGAGATAACGGACCCTGTCTGGACTGAGGCGGTGCAGGACCCCAAAAGATTGTTCTGTCAGTTGAACCAGTTATCGTCTTCGTCCCAAACTTTCTTTGGTAAAACATCCTGAACACATTTTGGAAACAAACCTTTGCAAGAGTTGTTTCTATCACTGTGACACGTTTCGTGCTGCTGCTGCTTTTTACATTTTGTGGTTAACAGAGACATAATATGCTGCTGCACAGAAAACACTGGAAATGATGCAGATTCACATGCAAGCATTTGTTGCTCTTCTGTTTTTATATATTTTGTGATGCTAATAAAAATGTAAATAAAAATCACCATGAGGACATTTTCAGTGTTAGTTTTTGTTACACGTTGACCTTATCTAAGCAGAGCACCTTTATCAGCTCCTCCAGAGTGTTTCTCTAATTTCTGATCCCCTTGCTGGCTGCGTCTTGGTTGGTTTTCAGCTTTGCTTTATTCTTTCCATCTTCAGCTGCTGATGTATAACATACCCTTGCTTTAAACTTCCTGATTTGGCCTTACAGTGTTTCTTAGTGTTACTCCAGGGAGATGTTTGTTGACTAACATTTATTGTAGCTAAAAAAGAAGCCTCTCTATATGCAACTGATTAAACTGATTTTTTGGTCTATCACATAAGATACATTGAAGTGTCAGATTTTGGAGTACAAACATATATTTACCTCCAAGTTTTTACAGGATATAATGATGTCAAAAGCATGATAATGAGTGAACAGTTTTATTGCTCAGTGATGCTTGGCTGCACTGTAATTGTTGGAGCAGATAAGTTGTAACCAACCAATAGATTCGCTCTAAGCCTCTGTATATTTGCATACTTTGTCTGCGTCTAACTTCCATTACACTCCACTAGACTGAGAGCAGCACTAAACACAGGATAAGTCATTAAAATGATGATCTGTCGTGGTGGAATTTCTTTATGGAAAACAATTCAAGCCCTCTATGTATATTTTTCAGTTTGATTTGTATAAAAATGCATTTGTTTGGGGCCTCTATCCTTTCCTTCTCTTTTTTGATGGTGAATGCCACCGTGTCCAAGAGCTTCAGAGACTGCAGCCATTTTTTCTACATGCAAACAGCTCCCTCAGGGTTCAGAGGAACAAGCTTGAGGAGGATCTGCCAGAAATATGCCGACAAAATGCGTTACGCCACTTTGTACGACAGCAGTCTGCGTCTCCCGCTGTATTCGGCTTACGTTTTTAAGAAGTCGGACGGGAAGAGGAGGGCAGACACACCGTGGATGTATGAACCTCAGGTAGATCAAACATTGCTTGAATTTTGTTGTGAAAATCCAAAAAAATTATGAAAATATTTTCAGTTGATACAGAAGTTGAAAATAAAAAAAAATCATTCTTTATTATATTTATTTATTTTATCATATTTATTTATTTTCTATTTTTATTGATACATTAAACAGCAACACAGTTACAGTGATCTGGTCACATCAGTTTTATAAGTGCAACACTGATTACATTATCGTATAAAACTCACACAGCAGCTAGTGATCATTTGTATCTGTGTTAATTTGTTACCTTCTTTTAACAATGTTTATGTCCAGCATGATGCCTTTACTCAAATAGTGAGGAATACAGTTAATTCACTCCACAATATTATTGGATCGGTATCGGATATTGCAAATCTGCCATGATGCTCAGTCCATAGAACAGTTCAAGTCATTGGAGCTGTAGGTCCCCGAAGTTGTAAGTGTCTCAAAATTGCAAGAAATGTAGTTTATTATCAAGTTTAAAACCAGAGTTGCAAGGTAGCTCAACTATTAGCACTACTACCAAACAGAGGGAAACTATTGTGTTTGAATCCAGCTTGCTCCTTTCTTATGATAGTTTATAAATCTGGTAGATAGAAAGTAAATTCAGGCAAGTACTGAAATGTAAAGATCTTTTTTGTGTGCAAATCTTTTATGTTTAACCTCACATAATCAGTCTGCACAAATTTACACACTCCAAAAAAAATAATCAATAGCATTATAGTTTGAAAGACGCTTTTGTTGTCATTGTGTTTCTTTTTCCTTTATATGTGTTGTTTTCTTTCAGCTAATATCTGAAGATGAGAGCAGCGACATGAAGGTGCTTCCTATGACAGACGACATATCTCCTCTTATTGAGGATAGTCAGACTGTTTTGGAGGACTACACAGATGCAGTGGAATACAGACGTGGTTCACTGAACCCTGACCAGCACCAAGCAGATCCAGACGATAAATCCTCTACCTATACCCTCACCAATGTTGTTCCTCTGATGACAGACTTCTTGGAGACCTCCTGGAACCCTTACCTAGATACAATCCGCCGCCGCCTAAACAACTTCTGCCATGGGAAATCCTACATAGTGACTGGAATAACAGTTTCAGGGGCCACTGTTAGGCGTGACAACAGGGACCGCCTTTCAATACCAAAACATGTATGGATGGGATACTGCTGCCCAAAGTTTGACCGTAACTCCCCCTATGAGGTGAGGTTCATGTTCCCTAGTTATGGCGGCTATGCTCTGAATGAACACGTTGACAGTAACGTGGTGGAGGTACCAGTAAAGAAACTGGAGACTTTTCTTAGGAGCCAAAAAGACGTTGACAACGATATGACTATTTTCTACAAGGACTGTGTGTCAGAAAATACTATGAAGAAGAAAAGAAGAGATGTGACCAATGTTTCCCTACAACCTGTGTAAATGGGATTGTTTCTATTTAAACCAGTACAGTGTTCACTTTTTAGATTTATTTTTTTTTATGAAATCACAGTTTTAAGGATTTTAGAAGGAGGAGGCTATCAAAAAACTAAAATATGTCCAAACCAAGTCCTTATGGGGCCATTTAGATACAGATTTTGTGAGATTTTGTCTGCTGGTTGTTAAAATACTACACAAGTTGATGGCATAGTAGTGCATCCGGTGGCAACTCTTAATTCTAGGTTTTGGGACTGTGCAAGACATACAGACACACAGAGATGTATGGAGTGTTTGATTTTTGTACTTGCTAACTATTGCAATATCTAACTGTCCTGTCCTGCACTGACCTGTAAGACAAAATAGGAGTTCAAAGAAAAAAACAAAAACAAATCTTTACCAAGTGGAAGTTTTCCTCCATGTTTCTTTTTATCAATGTATTTTTTAATGATGTAGGTCCCAAACATTTTTTTCACATAATAACCGGAATGTTTTTTATTTTTTTAACAGTGTCCTGTCTGGCGATGTGGCAATAAGAATAATTGTCTTGATGCCAAACAGAGCCCAACAGATTTTGCTTTCACAAGTGGAGCAGTAGGGCTATCGCCATAGTGTTCCGCTTGTTTTATGCATATAAACTGCTTTATTTTAATTATACAGGGTGATTTAAAGATTATATGGACACCGCAACGAAAGAAGAACAGAAAAAAAGGAGAAAAGATGAAAGAGACAGGAGATAAAAGGGAGACAATGATAAAAACAACGTCAGTCTGCTTCACCACCTGTAAATAGATGCAAAAAGAACAGCACAACCAATTTATATGGTACGAGACATACAACAAAGTAGCACCTAGATACTATCGCTGAAGTGTAAGTAGCATTATTTAATCTGAAATGTCAGATAACCGGAATGTATTGAATAAATATCAATAAAAAAACACAACTAAAAAGCATATTGCACAACAGGAAACTGATTATCCGGCACTCGGAATCTTCTGTATGCATTTGTCTTGTTTGAAAGAAGATCATCTTATATTCATCAACTGACCACAAATCTGTCAAACTGAATGCTGAGCTGTTTTTCGGAGCATAGATTTTCAAACAAACATTCAACAAAGACGGCAAGATTCATTTTATTTCTCTTTATTTGTGATGTATTGTAGGAAAGTTTGATCAATGATATGAAATTTAAAGGATAAATATGGAAAGGTTATTTAAAATGAGGCTGGAGAGTAATACTGATGTTATCCTGCCTTTCAGCTAGGAGGTCTTGGGTTCAAATCCTGACCTGGAGTCTTGAGTTTGTAGGTTCTGTGTGTGTTCTCTCTGTGTTTCCCAATGTGATAAACCTGCCCATTAATAGGTCTTTAGATCTAATTGATCCTAATGTCTGAACCGAACCCAGCCACTGGGTGAATACAGACAGACTTTAACCACACTAACTCCTAGTTTCATATAAATCAGAGTAGATTTAAACTCACATAATCCATATGGTGAACATATCACCCTCCGCTTTTAGGAAAATATATCAACTGCTGCTTAGATATTCAGAAATGGAAGCTGGGCTCCACATAAAAGGTCAGCCTGTTGGAGTCGCATAAATACTAAGGTCTCTAAATGTCAGCACAGTTTTGCCTTCCTTAGACCTTTAAATTAAAGAATGCTTAAAATAGATTTAGTTAAATAAACTGAACAGCAGAGACGATTTCTTTCTGTAGATGGTACATATATATTTCATGAAAGCTTATTAAAATATTTAAGTCTTGCTTCCTGGAAAGGCCTCATTGACATGTTTAGGAGACATAAAATATTCTGATAAGCATTTAAAAAAAGTTAAAACACAGACACCGATAGACATCCTTTGACTGATCTGAAGTCTGTTTAATATTACAGCGACAGGAACCCAAATGACTACATTGCTGAACACGCAACACATCAAACCACATATGGGATGCAGCATATTTATTTCAGGGCCTTCCAGTACCACTTCCTTAAACCTTACACCCTTTCTGAGGATTGTCGCTGATCCTTTCCACCTCTTTTTGACCTTAGTATCCATATCTTCTTTTTTTCCAGCAAAATAAACCATCTCACAAAACTAAAAACATCTCAGACCAGTTTAGCAATGAAATAAAATAATCTTGATCACATTTTCTTCATTGTTTTTTTGATTTTTATTGCATAAAAGATGACCTGATTATACTCCAAAAGGCCATACATCCTGTGGTGTGCACAGAACTTGACTTATAATGAAAAAAGGGTATCTAGTTACACAATGATAAAGCAAGGGTGGACTGAATGTAAAAAGCCATCATACTTACAGGTCAGCCGTATTAGCTCACCAAATGCAGACTTTTTATATAGTTACTGTTTTTATAGTTTACATTAAATTCAAGGCTTACAAGATATTCAAAGTTTCTTAATGTGACTTTTTAAGGGACAATATTTGTATTGATATTTATTAATATGTGAGAGTTTTGAGATTGTTTCAAATAAAAAAAAAAACAGAAATATTAGAAATTAAATTTACATAAGTATTTACAGCCTTTGATTAGTACGTTGTTGATCCACCTTTAACATTAAGTACAGCCTCTGGTCTTTTTGAGTGCAATGCCTCAAATGCAGTTATCTCTAGGAAGTTTATCCCATTCTTTTTATACAGTGGCTCAAGCTCCATCAGGTTGGATGGGAGGTGTCTGTGCATGGCCCTTTTTTAGATCACTCCATAGATGTTCAATCAGATCCAGGTCCAGATTATGGCCACTCCTGGATTCTCACAGTGGTTCTGATCGGTTTCTTTCAGATCATGGCTGTTTGCTTTGAGCCGTTGCCCCAGTATGAGGCCGAGAGTTCTCTAAGGCCAGAATGTCTACAGACATTGCTGCATTTATCTTTCTTTGCCCTGATTGATCTTCCACTTTCTGGGTTTACTGCTGAAAAACATCCCCACTGCATGATGTTGCCACCATCATGCTTTGGAGGAATTGTAATGGTCTGATGATGAATGGGAGCTTTGTTTCCTCCTGATATTCCCACCAAAGAGTTCAATCCTTGTCTGATCAGCTCACATTATTTTGTTAGATAGAAAGTCCTTTATGTGCCTTTTGGTAAACTGCAGATATTCTGCTGTGTTTTGAGGAGTGGCCTTTGTGTGGCTGCTATAATGTCATATAGGCCTGATTGGTGGATTGCAGAAATGTTTACCCTTCCGGAAAGTTCTCCTCTATCCACAGAGAAACTCTGGAGCTCTGACCGAATGACCGTGGGGAATTTTTGGTCACCTCCCTGACTGAGATCCTTCTCCCTTGATTATTCATTTTAGATGGCTGGCCAGGCTCTAGGAAGAACACAGATGGTTTCACATCTCTTCAGTTTATGTATAAATAAGGCCATTTGGCTCCATGGGATCAGCAAACCAGCAGCACTTTTTCTGTACTCTTCCCCTGGTCTGTCTCAGAGGTCCACAGACAATCCCTTTGATGCAATACTTGGTATTTAGACTCCAACTGTGGTGCCTTTATAAGGTGTCTGCCTTTCCTAATCATGTCCAATACGATTCAATGACCACAAGTAGACGCTCTGTGTTTATTTGTTTAAAGCAGAGACCACAGACTAGCTCCACTTTTGTTCTTATTGACATCAACACCACCGTCAAACTAAAATACAACATAAACTTAAGTGAGATGGTGTAATGAGTACAATAACGACATTAAAATGATACATATACAGAATTGATCCTTATTTTGATGTAGAAATTAGGTTAATAAAGGAATTCCTTAAACTTAAACTACTTTTCTAAGCAACCAACTATAGTGCTTTCATACCACATGCATCTTCTTTCTGATGTCCAAGCAAACATGCTGGATTCAATCCACTTCCTACTTGAACTTTTCAAAATAAGAGTCATAATAACAACAAATTTGCATAACACAAAATAAAAGCATACAAACTAAAATTATGGCAGTAAAAGTAGGAGATGCATTTGGACCTTTGCTTGTAGTTGTTGAATGTTTTATTGTCAGTGGGTGGATCTGCACTGCAACAGGAGCGCCACTTTGCATACTGTCACCAGATTACAAAGAAGACGTGTAAAAGCTGCGTTAGCTTTTCCACTGAACACCACAGGACACACTGAGACACATTCAGATATTGAACACAAATTTGGCAGCATTTGGATTCAGGTTGAAGACATTTTCACATTTTGATTATGGCATTTTGGCTACAGATGGGTGCCCTGCTTACGAGCTTATCATCAGCAGCGGTACAAGGGCGGGTGGAAAAAGAGCTTTCTCCAGAGTGCAGAGAGTTTCTCTACATGGGAACGCCACCGAAAGGTCTGGAACACCACTCTGTAAAGTATATATGTCAGTTTTACAACAAGAAGCCTCGCTATGTGAGTCTGTACAACACTGAAGATCACATTCCTATCTACTCTGCATACACCTTTAAACGCTCGGATGGTGAGGAGTGCGTTGATGTTCCCTGGATGTATGAGCCACAGGTAAGGAAAGCAGCAAAACTGGTAGGAAAACCAAAACATTGAATCAAGAAGCTGCTACTTTGCTTTTTTTAAATGTTTTTTGGTCCATATTTCATTTCATGATGAGATATAATCATTTAAAATCTTACTGCTTGTTCTCTCGTTCTGTGTCCTGCACAGCTGTCCACGTCTTTAGAAACGGATGAGATGCAGCCCTTTCCGCGTGGTTACATGCACATGAATTTTGAAGACGCCCAAGCGATCCTCGACGATTACACAAACGCAATACTCTACGAGCGAGGGACCCTGAACCCAGACGAGCATCAGAACGAGCCCGACGACAAGGCCTCCACTTACACCCTCACCAACGTGGTCCCCATGGTGCCCGACTTCAGCGACAGGATCTGGAACAAACAGCTGCACATCATCCGCAAACGACTCAACAACTACTGCCGTGGGAAGGCCTTTATTGTGACTGGGATAACCACGTCGGGGAAGATGATCCGTAGAGAAAACATGAACCGGATCGCAGTTCCTACCTACCTGTGGTCGGCTTACTGCTGCGTCGACTACGACCACAACACCCCTTTCACAGAGCGCTTTAAGTTCCCGTCTTTTGCTCATTATGCGCTCAATGATGACGACAACAACGAAATAGTAGAGATGACCGTCCCTAAGATGAAGGAGTTCCTCAGGAAAACAAAGTTTGTGAACCAGAACTTTCAAATTTTTGTAGGAGACTGCAACCCTACAACATCCAGGAAAACGGATTAAGAAAAGTATATTAGCTATATTGTGAGTTTAAAGAAAAATTGTTGCTAAGAATAATAGCTTCACTTTATCAAAATCTACATTAGAAACTTGTCAGCCATCGATATAAGCAGAATTTAATCACAGATTATGTTTATTTCTGATTTGTTCACACATGTGAACGTGGTTACAGAACTCTCTTTTTCAAATAAATGTTCTTAGGAGTGTTATATAAGAAATAAAAAGAAGAATGACAGTTACTAACAAGATCATGTTAGGAACCATAAACTCAAATTCAAATATTGATAATAATCAGTTAGGGTTGTTAGCTGTTTATATAAACAGGAAGTAAACAGATTCATATCTGCTCCCATTATAGGCCTCTGTGGAGCTGACTGACCTGCTGAGGAGGGAATAATTATTCATTTCATGTGTGTTTGAGGAGAGTTGCATTCAAATTAAGCAGTACAGTCGCTCTCTAGGACTGGCTTTGGTATCTATATACTGAAACAAACCTAAAAAAAAAATGAAAAAAACAAAAAAAATGATAAACACACTGCATGAAATTGAAATATGATGTTTTCTTTTTCAACTTCTACATTTTTACAGCTTATCAATCAGCATAAGGACACCAGTATGAAAAGTTTTAAAAGGAGACATTTAAGCATCCACCATAAAAGAACTGTAAAGCTGAACCAAGATAGAAAACCTGTGTTTTAAATGAAAGTCTACACGTTCTAAATGGTTATTTTCTGAACAGAACTATTTTGAATTTAGTTATTTGTCAGGACAATTATTTAATCTAATAAAAACCTGAATGAAGCAGCTCATTATGTTTTAATAAACTGTTAAATCAAGCTGTGTTTGTATGCTTTCTTTTTAAGAATCGTGTCAAGTGGGACACTGAACATCGTGGAATGAGTACCTTGTAATGGAAACACCTTTGAGGGGGTCGGTTTTGAAGTTTAATCAGCTAATTGAGATATTCAGACACATCAGATGGAGGTTTGAGGTACTGCTGACAAAGGTTTAACCTGTTTAAAACTTCTTTCCACCACAAAAAAATTAAAATAAATCAAGTCAAATAGAGCTATTCAGTGACCTCCCATCTAGGTGGTTTTGACAACCATATCTAAAGATAGAATAGTGTTACAAGGTGAGTTATGTTTAAAAAATTAAACTATTGAAGGCCAGAAAATTTAAGAGATATTTTTGTCCAAACATAGAACCTGTAAATCAGCCAAAATCTCAATTCTGAATAGAGATGTTGATGAGGCAAAAGGATTATTTTGAGACAAATGAGATCTGAAGCCTATCATTTGGACCATAAGTGTCGTCTTACTGTGTTATTCTTATTTGCTGTCTCCTTCCGTTTTCGTGTACCATCTAGTGTTTTTAGAGCATACAGATAACCATACCAGACTTTATTCACCTCTTGTGTCACTAAGACATCTCTATTATCATATCCAGGTATTGTGTCCAACTAAAACATAGTTTTATGTATCTTCGATCAATCTTATTGAAAATATAATTTACTTTTAAAGGCTGACATTGATATAAAATATTGATGTGGATGTCTTAGTTTCTCTAATGGGAGCCACAGTAGGTCAGACTGGAGGACTCTGAAGTGTTGGAACACAGAGAATCTAAGCTGACTGCTCCTTACATCAACATAACCGCTTTGTTTACAAGAATATAAATGTTGTTATACTCTATCTTTTTGATTTTTTTCCTTTTATGCATCTGTCTGTTAATTGTTTGGCTATATCTAGTCACAGATTGGCATATATGAATTGAGAAAAAGCCTAAAAAAGAACAAATACAGTTTAGAAAAGTGTAATTCATCAACTAATTAGACATATAGGTAAAACGTACCGTATTTTCTATATTATAAGTCGCACCAGCCATAAAATGTGTAATAAAGAAGAAAGAGACAAATATAAGTTGCACTGGAGTATAGGTTGCATTTTTTAGGGAAATCTATTGAATAAAATCCAATACCAAGAACAGACATGTCCCATGAAATCTTCATCCTCAGTGTTATCTTTAATTACCTCCGCGGTAGAAGATGCGGCGCTTCCTCTTATACTTTTTGTTTTCTTCATGTCAGTAATAGTAATCTTTTCTCCAGTCCCTTACAAGTCTCTCTCCAACTCCAAGCTTTCTTTTTGCTGCTCGATTAACGTTTCCTGCTACATATTTTACTACCTGCAGCTTGTAACGTGCAGAACATGAATTTCCTTTCGTTGCCGTTTCGGACCCTTTCTCAGTTGTTTTTATAAATTACACAGGCCTAGAGCGTCCTTTTACGGTTCAGTGTGAAATGATATAATAACATGTTATTAATTTCACATGTAAGTCGCTCCAGAGTATAAGTCGCACCCACAGCCAAACCATGAAAAAAAACTGCAGCTTATAGTCTGGAAAATACGGTATGTTAAATCTATATGTGAAGGCATGCACAGTATTTTCAGAATTTATTTCTACTTGTCTCTTAAAATGTACAACTTACAAAGATTTCTGTATAAAAAGGGAGACGACTGTCTACATTTTAGTTCCCAGTGAAATTTAGAACAAATATAAATGCTGGATTAAAGCCCTCCATGTTTCACTTGCATGTATCATACTAAGTCAGAGGAGTGATAAAATGCTCTAAGTGACTGATAACATTCAGCGCCTTAAACTACTGCTGGTCCACTTGTAGCTATTTGAATATATGGAAAGACTTTACGATGGGATATCAGTTGGAAGCACTGATCAGGCAGGAAGGGAAATGTTGAGTCCTTAGAGCTGGAACAGAGGCTGTACGTTTTGGACACTAGAGGATTTGCAGCTTTATTCAGAAGAAGGATCACAAAGATCTACGGGTGCATCCAAAAGCTGAGGGAAAAAAAAGAAAAGCTGTAGCAATGATGCTTAAATCTGCAAGCCATGTGCTTTACCTGGCAGCTGTTCTGATGGTGCTCATCTCTTTGGTACAGCAGGAGGTCCAGGCAGGAGTAGTGAGCGACTTCAACCATGCAGAGCGCTGCAAGGACTCTCTGTACATGGGAACTCCACCGAGGGGATATCTCAGCAACGGCTTTAGGAAGATCTGCCAGAGGTATGAGGATAAACCTCGCTACGCTACGGTGTATGACCCCCACAGACACATCCCCATCTACTCGGCTTACACGTTCAAGAAGTCGGATGGAGAGAAGAAGGTGGACTTCCCCTGGATGTTTGAACCTCAGGTTGGTGTTTATCTATCGTTCTCTGTTTAAGCTAAACAAAATTGAGAATGCCTTCAATTCGAAATTCTACTTTGATCCTTTGGGAAGTTAAAAAACCCACAAGGTTTTAGTTTTACAAAGAAAAGCTTGAGATAAGCTTCCGTGTTGTGTACGAACTACAGAAACATCAGTAGGATTTTTACTTCTCTCGACAGTTGGCATCGGAAAAGAGCAGCAGCAACATGGAGCCTTTCCCTCAGTCTACAAGCATGCACATGAACTTTGAGGACACCCAGGCGGTTCTAGAAGACTACGCTGACGTCGTTCAATACGAACGTGGCCAACTGAACCCAGACGAGCACCAGGCTGACCCTCTGGATAAAGCCTCTACCTACAGCTTGACAAACGTGGTGCCTCAGATAAGGGAGTTCAACCTGGGCCCCTGGGCTGAACACCGGGACATCGTCCGCAAACGCCTTAACAACTACTGCAGAGGAAAGGCCTACGTGATCACCGGGGTCACCACTTCAGGACACACTATCCGTCGCAACAACATGGACAGAGTGGCCGTGCCGGAGTACATGTGGTCGGCTTACTGCTGCACGGAGTTTGACCAGAATGCACCGTACTTTGTGCGATACAAGTTCCCTGTGTTTGGGGCTTACGGGCTGAACGATCGCGTCAACAACCAGATGGTGGAAGTTCCCCTGAAGAATTTAGAGAAGTTTCTCAAAGGAAGGATGGATGTGGACAAGAACTTCCAAATATTCTACAATGACTGTGTGCCAGATAACTAAAGAAACGGATGTGATAGCTTGAATATAAGTATAGAACTTCATTTAAAAAAGGCCTGAGCTTGTTGCAGTTGGAAAGAAATTAGACATTGAATTGAACACATTTTAGTCAATATATTAGCCAATTATTCATGTGTTATAATATTTAGCCTGTTTATTCAAACTCCTTGATATTGTAGAAATTCAGATATATCTTACATCTAATTAATTAAAGACTTGTGTAAACTCATAAGATGGTCAAAGGGAGAGCAACTCGAAGTCAAGGATTTTCTAGCATTCCAACTTAACAATACAAATAAATAATTTAATAAAGATGGATTATACAATAAATATGTTAAAATCTATTGTTTGGTTTCTAATCTCAATACCTTGTGTCAAAAAAAATCAGCTGAAATAAACAACATGCCAGTTTGATCCCCTTTGTTCTCTGAAGATGTTTTCTCACTACTGATGGGTTTGGAAAGATTGAATTCATCAATATTTCATCAAATCAAATCAAATTAAAATGTCAAGAAATTTGAAGAATGAAATAAATCTTATGTTTCAACAACAAATAAACAGGAATCTGAAGTGAATGTTTGACAGGAATTTATCGGCACCATGGACAAAAATTACACTTGATGCATTTACACTTCCACCACTAGGTGGCGCCAGATCTAACGTTAACATATGATGTCTGATAAAAATGTCTGTTCATTTCAAAGAGAGGTCTTGTTTTCCCTCTGTAGCAGTCTGAGGCAGACAGAGGTTATAAAATGAGGACTGATCCAGTGATGAGACTGGTTTCCATGCCACCCATCCTCTCCTCTGTAGCTCTGTATCCTCCTGCTGCCCCCCATAGTAGTGAGGATCAAGAACAAGTAAGTAGCTCCTCCTGTCCCCTGTACAAACCCCTAATATACCCTTAGAGGAGTTGTCCCTGTCTCCTCCCATCATAACAGGAGAACCGTGCTTCTCAAAGTGCTGGTGGAGCTCCTCCGCTGCAACCTGCTCCAGCTCTGCTCCTCCACCTCTAACGTGCACCACCTTGCAGGGAACATCATAGAAGAAATCCAGCACCAATGAGGCTTCAAAGGCCCCTATCCAGTCCTTAGAGCCCGAGAAAGAAGCTGATTTGTCCCCCATGGTTACCAAGGCTTTCTGGATCTGAGAGAGGCTTGGAGCGATTATGTTCTGGTTTTTAACCACGGACCTGTTAAAGCAAATCCAAGAAGCCATAGTTTGAATGGTTCGATATCCACACCCCCATCCTCTGTCATCTTGTCCATCGCAGCCATAATGAAAATACAGATAGTCTCCTCTAACCAGGGAGCGTTGCACAGGATCTGTCAGTGGATCAGGGAGACCTGTGTGCACGTTCTTTAATAAAGTCTCAGTTTTCTGATTAACTTCTTTTCCAGTGTCACCCCAGTCTATGTTTTCTTCAGATGCCATGTTTAATGTCTTTAAGGGAAAACAGCAGGATAAAAATCCATTCGTAGATCGGAAAAGTTCTACCTAAAGGTTTACTTCCGGGGTGGGAACGAACACTTCCTGTTTTGTAGGACTATAAAAAATATGATGGCGGCGACCTGAAGCAACGTTTAAAATTGGAGATTTATTGGAGGTAAATCTACTCATTCTATCGAGAGTTTATCGGCATGAAAATCCAAACGGTGATGCTTACCTAGAGGGTCATTTCAGGGAAAATCTAATTATTCCTGCCGATGGTTGCTTCATCGTTTGTGTCAACATGCTTTTTTTTCAGTTGGACGCTGGTTTCAGTCTTAACGGGATTACCATCTGCAAAGAACGATTATTATTAAAGATGTAACGAAAATGAACAAACAGAGACGCAAAATCGTTCGATTATTTTTTTTAAATCTATATTTTTCGATTTAGTATCCAGCCAGGATGTGTCCGCTCCATTTCAGAGCCGGGGCGTGCAAGCGGCGCGGCGGTTGGGCGGGGTTTAGCTTCTTAGACATTAGCCTTTGAATAATTCTGGACGAAACCCCCTCTGATTCAACAGCAATGGCAGTAAAAATCCACTTCGTTCATGGTGCTGATATAAACACAACGTGGTATCCTAGAGAATAACTTGTCTAAGTTATGATGAGTTTCAGGTGGAGGTTCTGTTCGGCTTTCAGATGCGACCTAGTGGTTGTGATCCCCCTTTTTTATATTTTCATTATAGATTCCAAATCTATTTTTGTTAATTAATTCAATTCAAAAACTAAGTAACCACTAGATAACAGCAAGAGCTGCATGTTTGCCTGACTGAGAAATTAGTCTAGCTAATGAAATTATGAAGGAGTTATATGAGTTGTGGTGAAATTTGCATTTATAGCTTTCTCACCAATTCCTTTCTCATATTAATACTTTTCCTGTTAGAATTTTTTAACTTCTAAGATTTTTTACTATTAAAAATATTTTTACATTAATTTGCTCTATTTTCTGTGTTAATAAGTATGCAAACAAGTCTATCCTTTCTTCATCTCAAGTAGAAAATGACTGAACAGCGCAACCCTGGGATTTCCGCCCTCCCTCAGAATAACCCAACCCAAACAGAGACCAGCACCCAGGCAGTAGAGATGGATCCAGTGGAGTACACTCTGAGGAAACGTCTCCCCCGGAAACTTCCAAAGAGGCGGAACGACGTCTACGTTAACATGAAAACCGACTTCCGGGCCCAGTTGGCACGCTGTCAGAAACTGCTGGAGGGTGGAGGTCACAGGGAGATATGCGTCCATGGATTGGGCCTCGCTATCAACAGAGCGATTAACATTGCCCTGCAGCTGCAGGCTAGTAGCCAGGGGGCTCTGCAGCTGGCTGCCAACACCTCCACAGTGGAGCTCATCGATGACCTGGAGCCTGAAGATCCTGATGAGGCGGGGGAGCCCATGACGCGTACCCGTAATAATTCAGCCATTCACATCAAAGTTTTCTACCCTGTCCCTCAGTGACTTGAAGATGTTACCTCTTGTATTTCTCATGACATTCTTTATTTTTCCAAATGTTATTCCCTTTCCTCATGAAAAACAAAAAAAAAGTTTTGTTTTGTGTAACATTTTACATTGGGACTCAAACGTGGAGCACAAAATCAAGAAGTCATGTGTGTTTACAAGTGAATCCTACTGAAATGCTCCCTAGTAGAGACTTGTGAACTTTATTTTATTTTCCATGGGTTTTCCTGTTCACCAGAGATGTAAACGTGCTGATGTGTTGTCCAGTAGTTTGCATGTTTTCAAAACATTATGGAAAATTAAATCTCCTGCATGTCATGAAAGTGCGTGCTATTACTGTAAATGTCCACTAGATGTCAGTATTTAGCGCCAGTGAGTAAATCTGCCTGGATGTTGTCTTTCAGCAGCTATTCTTTAATTATTGCAGTTGCATTGTTTGCCCATTGTTTTCATTAATTAGCTAAGGGTGAGAGAAACATTAACTAAGTTTATTTGTTGCCTTTACTCTGAGTAATTTCTGGTGTTTGTGATAAAATTGAGGCAATAAAGACCATGTATTTGGTTTTATAAAATAATTGTTTCAAACTTTCTTCAAGAACCGTCTCAGCATTACTGATAGGAAATAAAATACAGGTTATATGTGAGATCTCTGATTCAGGACACAATCTTTAGACCTGTAAGATGGTTTAGATTTAAACAACAGTGCTCTAACAGATAAATGAACAGACTTCCTGTTGTCGTTTTTTTATCTACTTTATCCAAGAACAATATTTTGTATTTAAATAGTGGATTTTGCAGCGATGGGACCAAACAATACAAAAAACAGGAAAGAAAATAGACACACATCCTCAAAAACATCTTGCACTTGCACAGCGACATATAAAAATACAGGAAAGTGAACACGGAAGAATACTTAATTATTGAGAAATAGCTGGGCATCCCTTTAAGAAAAAAAAACTGAAATTCCCAGGGTTAGAAGATTGCATGTTTGTATGTCTAATGACGTAGAAAACTAATAAGGGGAGGTGAAAAAAACAAGTGTTAGCGTCAGGTTCTGGTAAAAAAAAATTTGTTTCTTTGTAATTACAGCTCTACAGGATGTAAATTGTAAAACTTTCCAGGCAGTCTAGCTATCAGTGTTTGGAGTCAGGATGAGTGTTCGGGTTAGAGAGAATCTAAAACAGATAACAGTTCCCATGCAGTGACCTCTGGCTCTCACTCTACAACTATCAGCTTTGCGTGCCTCTGTTCTACCACAGGCCCATTAGAGAAAATCGTGCGGTTTAACACAGACGTTCAGATACAGAGTTTAGAAAAAGTCAGAGCAGCTTTATATTGCAAATATTTGCAGGTGTGCAATATTCCCAGTGTACAAAAAAAGGAAGCATGACAACGCGGTAGTTTAAAATGGTAAGGACCTGTTACACAAAGACAGTAGCCTAAAAATAGAAAATCTGTATAAATAGTTTATACACAACAAAACAATAATCCAATATTTTACTGACCAATTCTAACAGACAATATTTCTGAGGCATAGTTAAATAAAAATCAAAGGCATGTTGGTGAAGTCCCAGTTTTGCTTCTTTGTAACCTAAGAGTCCCAATTTCCAGGTGCTATCAATAATTCCAGGGTGTTTTGTTCTGTTTTTTCCACTGTGACCAGACAGACACGCTGAAAAGTTCAGTCTCAGCTCACGCGTTTACATAAACTCAAAAAGTGCAAGAGCGTGCCTGTAGAACAGCGATTGGAGCAGTGCTTTCCATTGCTATCTTTTTGGTAGGTAGGTGCTACAACATGTCCACGAGACACATTTACATTCCATGGCGTAGTCATCTCCTGTCCACCCAAAGCCTTTCTGGGACAGTCCTTCCCCTCCACCCTCCTCCTTATAGTTGAGGACTGATCCTGTACTGCATCCAGCTGCCACCGTGCAGGTTATCAAGTTCCACCACGTGCCTTTGGAAACACAAAGTACTTTTGGCTTGGAGTGAGCCAGTCTGCTGATCAGCTGACGTCTTGCTTACATGCCTGTGCATCCTTAAGAAGAAGGTGTACTTTGCCTCGCAGGAAATTGTGGTGAACTTGAAGAAGTTCTCCTGCTGACGACACCGTCCATGTTCCCTCCAGTCCCGCCGTACTGGCAGGTGGGGTATATTCCTGTAAATGAATAAAAAACACATGAGGGAACCCAAATACAGATCGCTGTTTCAGCCTACTTTGGCCAAAGATTCATTTTTACAGCTTTATCGTTTCTCTGGTTTCCAAGAGCGGTTTTGCAAAGTAATAAGTTCCAACAAAGGCTTGCAGTTTAAAAATAAGTCTTATGACATTTTTCAAGTAATCCATTGTTAGTCGGACTATTTGAAAAACCTTTGTTTATTACATCAATGAAAATGATAGAACACGGTACTTGGAGCCTGCTTATGATGTTCTACAGATATTTCAAAGTAATTAAACTGCACATAACACTCAACAGGTTCTACAGTCATGAGTTATTTACAAAATTGTAAGATTTAAGCAGGAAGGTAGCAGGGATTTTTGTAGTGTGACAGCTACTGTTGATGCAACCATGTTCCCAAGTATTGTTAAACCTTTAATTCTACAGTAGGAAAAATAGTTTTAGGTAAAAAACATGAAACATTCTTGCTAATTTTACAAGAAGTGGACATCCCATTAGATCAATCCCAAGGTTAGTCCATTTAAGGCCTAATGAGACATACAACACATAGAGAAAGAGAATGCCTTGATGCAATTAGCTGGATTTCTTTAGAAAATTTGTAAACAATCTGTCTGTATGACTGGATTGCACTGGCTTAAAACTATCATTCAAGAACTATATCTAAAGCTTGGGATACACTGTGATATCTTCAATTGTTGCTTCCAGCTCTAATTTAAATTGTGAGAAGCAATCATGGATTTCAAAAGTTCACAGCTTCGATGTACTGGTTGTCCTCACACAGAAAGAACTGAAGCTCGGATGCAATCTGACTACTCACACTACGTCCTTAAAGACAAGTCAAGGACCTGAACAATCCCGACATGCAACACAATGAATAGAGGTTGTTATCCACTTTTTGGGTTTAAACTGCATAGACAAGTTTAAGAACCAGAACTTGCTGAGAGCGTTGACATGCGGGAGGGAGAGTTGCAGATGTAATAGTTTGCAGTCTGTTGTGTGGCTGAAAACAGGACTGTTTTGTGTTAAAGTCACTAGAGTCACACTGTCTCCTCCTGCAAGAGCTGACCCCTACCCCAGGGAAAACCCTGTAAAAATAGCGGGGCCATCTTCAGGCACCATACAGAGTCTTCGCTGCAGCAGCAGGTTATTGAAGAATGAAGGTGATTTATGCTCATGATGACCTTAATCCGCCTTGTTGGCTGATGTCTCTGAGTCATGTAAACAAAGTACCGGCAGTCCGAGTGGACCTGCACACCTCTGGTCTATTTATGGTCTTCTCTGTCTTTAAGTATGTGAACAAAAGAATAGGGAGAAAGAGTGCAATGAAGGAACGGAGGAATTTTTTATTTCGATTTCAATATCGCATTGGGGGGGGGGAAACCCAACCAATGAGCTATGTGGCTGCATGGCGAGCAGGATCCAGCTGCACAGGTGCAGCCAGTTGTCTCTACCTCTCCATCCTCCAGCGTTATGCCAGGAATCATTCAAACACTGCCATTGTTGGATATCTGCCTTCATGTACACAAAGTTGTCGTGTTTTTATTAGTACAGTCAATTTTGTCACTATGCAATTATTAATAAGCCTCCAAGCTTTTCAGGTTGTTCTTGGCTTTCCCATCTACCACCATGGACCCAACAAAGTAAAAAGTATTTTGCTGGTTGTAATATTAGTCCACTACATCACATCATCCTTCCAGTTTAATGCCATAGCAGGGTGAGGTATTAATAAAGCAGTTTCTTTTATGAAATATAAATGAGAATGTACCCATGTTGGAGCCATTGCTATCCAATAACAATAAAAACTGATACTATTTAACCAAATATAAGTAGCAGCATTAGTTTGGTGACAGAGGTAAACTGAAATCTGTGTATAAACTGAGTCTTTGGCGTGATATTTAATGTTACTGTTTTTATTTTTGAAATTTTCATGTGAGATTGTTTAGTTCAAGAATATTTGTCTTAAACCTGACTAGTGCAGTACTAAGTGCTTGAGAGTTGTCTACAGCAGTTAAATTTACACACAGTATTAAAACTAAACTCAATTCAATTATACTTTATTGATCCCCGAAGGGACATTTAGTTTAGGTACAGCCCGTCCAAATGGGGCAGACGCGGTGTCCAAGGCCTTGCTGCTATAAAATGGTGCTGCCAAACGAGAAGCCATCTTTGTGAACAATGGAACTTGACTCAAACTGAAAAACATGTAATTATTGCAGCTTAACTTGCTTTTACATGCTACTGAATCATGAGGTGTCCTTTTTTTTCTCATGACTGTCGAGACAGTCAAAACATGGTCTGTGGAAAACTCCTTTTCACACCCTAGTTGGGTTTTAATTGGCATGTTTAGGTACGGATCAGAATCTGAATGTTACTATTTAGTAACAGACTTCTACACTCTTACATGCTGTTTTATTTGACTACAATCCACAATAGGTACGGAAAAAAACAAGCGGCATGTTGCTGGGAGAAAGTCATTTGAACTCATCTCCCAGCTAATGAAGAGTGCATGCTGACCATGAACTACCTTGTATCCTAAAGGGTTTTAGCAACAAATGTGATGCCATTTGCCCGACATCCAAAGCTTGAACGAAAACTGGGTCATCAGGACAATGATCCCCCACAGAGCAGAAAATCTACAACAGAATGACTGAAAAGGAAGAGAATAAAGGTTTTGCAATGGTCAAGCCAAAGTCCAAAATTCAAATAGACTGAAAAACCTTGCTGGGATTCTGGGACATATGCAGTATCAAATTTCTATTTTTTGCACAAAACATTGTGCTAAAGGTGTGATATACAGAAAAAAACCTTTTCAGTTGTTATCGCCAAAGGGGGTCATGAAAGCTACTGAATATTGGGCAGCTTTGTTTATCAAATACTAACAGGTTGGATGTCGTTGTATAGTTCAGATTTAAATAAACAAAATAAAGAGTATGTACTTTCATTTTGATCTAAAAGTAAATATTTCAGGGGTTAGGTTCCTCTTTTGCCTAGTGGACTCATTCTGCAAAGATGGTAAAAAGAATCATAATTTGGAGGCCATCATTACGTTGATTTTAAAACTTACCTTGGATATAATATCTTAAAAAAGACCTTTAAAGCAACTCTAAGAATAACAATATAGTGCACTCAAGGGCAATTGAGAGACGTCAAATCTACCCAGATGTTGCCTAGAGAGAAGCCACAAATGAACATACACATAATAAAGGGCCTAGCCAGGCTTTGAAGCCAAGGCCTTCTTGAAGCTATATTTTAAACATTTCAAAGTAAAAAATGATTTTAAGAAATCTAGCAAGCATTCCACTCACATACTGACTCACTTGAATGTTGAGGCTTCGTAGTACATTAGTGATGCTTTGCAGGTTTCCAATGGAAGTATCTATATGGCTATTAAGGTCAGAGTTTGTCATCGATGTCCGTAGTAAGTTGAGGGCCTGTTGTAAAAGCCACAATCCACTCTGCACTTCCTGAGCTTGTTCTGTTGCCTTCCCAAGAGACAAACAAAACCAAAGAGTTAAGAGTCGTCTTTTGGAAGCGATAAGGATCATAGGATGTAGGAAGTAATTAGCTCTTCCGTAAGAAATTAACTGGAGTCACAGGTCTTCCTGACCAAGAGAAAAAAAATACTCTAGCAATAAAATTACTTCTATTATAATATGTATGACTATATGCTGTAAGAATTATAGTTATAGTATATCTAATGTCTGATTTCAGTGGTTACTTACATCTTTCTTCTCCCATTCATCAAAGTTGACATTAGTTTTGGGAACAGAGACAGCCTCTGTTAAATCACATCCTTCTCTGCATGACTTCTAAGAAAAGACAAAAGAAAATCACGTTTAGAGACATCTCCCTTAAATGTCTCAAAGATCATTTTTTCCCTAGAAAACAGCAGCTATGCTCTAATTGTCTTTCTTTGAGTTTGCGTCTTACTGCAGTCATACATTTTTCTCTCACCATAGCGACTTCTGCGTCTCGTGCTTCCTGAATGAAATGGTTTAAGAATCTCAGGTCACAGATTGGCCTTAGTGGGGACAGTAGGCCTGGACGGGTCCACTCCAACACTAACAGCAGCAAGGCGAACAGTCCTGCATACAAACAGTCACAGTTACTCAATGGCTGAGAGGCTATAACAGCCAACAATCACATGAAAACATTAGAGATTCTTTCCGTCCCCTTTGAACAGCATTAGACATATGTCTAACATAGCTTGTGATTACAAAGAGACATATTCATAATACACTGTCATCCCTCTGCTTCATATCTTATGACTTGGGTGTGCTTTGATGTTACGTGGTGATATGCAGTCTTGTGTTTAATTTCTACGTGTGGTACCGTTTTTTTTGTCACTTTTTAAACTCTATTTAGAACACAGTAACTACTGTGAAGCATATTTTGCATTTGGACCTAAAAGAAGAAAATTAGAAATGTACCTATCTGTACATATTGAAAGACAGTTACCTCATTATTTTCATTCTCCTCATCTGTTATATTAAACCAAGCAAAACATTTTTAAATAGCAAAGACATAAATTGTTTTCAATTTGCAACTTTATAACCATCATGACAATAATAAGTGCCTTAATGTATTTAGACTCTATATCTGTAAAATATCTAGTAAATTTTGTCATATAATGCAGAAAAACATTCACATTTTATTACACTATTTGGTAAAAAACAAACAAACAAAAAAAACATTTTATTTACAAATCAAACCAAACATGAACAATGGATAGGAATCCATTGTTCGTGTTCTTTGATGTGATCTCAAAGCATGGCTGCTGAACGCAGCCTTAAATCTGTGAACATCTACATGTATTGTCTGATGCCAATACAAGAAAAAAAACTATAATTCTGGTCAAAAACATCATAATGTATTGGTCTACTATTATATGGTACACTAGAGGTTTATGGAACCCCATCAACAAGCAAGTTACATTGACGTGCCACAATTAAACTCTAGGGGATTTTAAAAATGGCAATGAGTCATTAATTGAAAGTCAATCACCATTTAAACAGAAACAAACTGTGACTCTCAAACTAGAAGATACCCAGATTTGGGATTTTTAACCATCACAGGGGAAATTCTAAGAACAGCTACAACATTATCTGGAACCATTGAGCTTCAAGTCCTCCAGAAGGGGATCTGAAGTAGAAAGTGAAACTGGCAAAACTGAAGAGAAAGTGAAACTACTACTCTATCTAGAAAATCAAAGTGCTCAACTTTGGTTAAAACTCCCATGAGAGGTTTGA
>JAUZNJ010041492.1:0-10022 GCA_034780135.1 Jordanella pulchra | reverse complement strand
AAAGAAAGAAAGAAAGAAAGAAAGAAAGAAAGAAAGAAAGAAAGAACAAAACAAACAAACAAACAAACAAACAAACACTGCTCATCGCTCTAAACACACCGTCTCTATGGTGATGCGAACAGGATGAATACTTTGTGGATGTTTTTGTTGACAGGTAAGATAAGATGATTCAACATAGATGCAATATTGGAAGAAAAGCTGATAAAGAACACACAAAAAAACTTGCGACGGAGGAGGAAGTTCATCCCCCAGTAGGACAATACTTTCTAAAGAGCTACAGCTGCAGTGGAACTGTTGCCATCAGTGTGTTAAAATGGCCCAGTCAAAGTCCAGACCTAACTTCAGGGGAGAATCTTTGACAAACGGTGAGATGCTTTCTATCTGACTGTGCTTTGGCTATTTTATGTAGAAGAACAGAAAAAAATTCATTCACCAGAAGTGCAGAAGAGACCTATAAAGTGCGACACCTCCAGCCACTGAGAGCCTCCATCTTTCAAATCTGAACAGAGATCAGTAGAGTACCCCAGAAGTAGGAGCAGCACTAACTCTTTTTTTTTTCACTCAACTAACTGTAAGAAGAAGTCGTCCAAGAAATTGGTCAAATCATTTGCAAAAAGTATAACATAGAATAAAAAAAAAATACAAAAATAAATCATGATTTCATAGAAATCAAGCATGAGAAACACTTTTAATTGTTTTCATCAAAAACTTTACAGTAAGTAATAAATATGTGTTAAGAAAGGATAAATATAAAAAGGTCCTTTTAAATAACAAGTATTTGTCCCTTTTAACTGTGAATTTAAGGTTGTAGAGAGAAGTAAAATAGAAGTTTTGTAATTGCAGATTTCTTTTCTATTTACAACAGAGGTTCCACCTTTAATTCAAATTTATGTTTAAAACAATGTTTGTTTTTCAAGCTTCCAGGTTGGACTTCCTGTTGACGATGGAAGCAGACGCTCAAACTATCGAGCCTGTGTTTCTGGGCCATCAGACTCCCTCAGAGCAGCTCATCCTGAGAACTGATTTATTCCCATCAAACGGACAAACAAAAGCTCTGAATGCTTGAATCAGTGAAACCCAACGGTACACCCTGGTTGGTCTGCTGACAACCTCCAGTTTACACCTTTTGTTGGTTGGAGGTAGAGGAAGTGACAGACAGGACAGGCCACACAATGGAGACTCACTCACCTGCGCAGGTGGATGAGGGCGATCGGCGGAGAGCCATGCCACCTCAGCTCTAAATGACTCCTGGTTCCCTGGGAGCGCCCGGTCAGTCGGCCATGCTGTTTACTGCCAGCAGCAGGTGAAGGAACAGCAGCAACAGCATCTAAATCCGAGGTACAGTCATCTGAAGAAGCTGAGCTCCTCCAGTTAGCAGGGTCGCCTCTGCTTGTTGTGCATGTTTGCTTACTTGTTCTGCAGGCTCATGGGTAGAGGAGCAGGGTGGCTGATTGGGTGCTTTGCTGAGGAATTACAGCCCACGGAGTGGAGCAGAGATTATTGGGCCTTCTAATGTGCATTAATTATTCTACCTTCTGTTTAGGCTTAGCGGCAAACCTGCGAGGTCTTAAAGGTCAGCTTTCTGGAGCTTAAGACAAGGGAAGAGTCATCATGGCGCAGATTAGAAACGATGAGGCATTTCTCAAAAAAAAAAAAAAAAACAGGAGATTAGGGTGAAACCAAATGACCAGGATCAAAACAGGGAAACACCACCGACTGTGAGGTGGATGAGCGTTTAAAATATTTTAATAGTTGAAATGTTTTCTGGATGCAGTTAGATGTGGAAGATGGATGTCGACCAATACACACAGGAGGCTCATTTTAAGGCACTAAAACGGTTCTAAATCAAACCCAAATACCGAAACAAAGTTCGTTAAGTTTTAGGATCCAATTACATGCAGTCTAATGAAATCCTAATTATGATCAAACTCAGCGTTTTGAGACAACAGCACAAAAGCACGACCATGTCCTGGACGGGACAAACAAGAAACATCCAACAAAAACATCATTGTAGAGTCAGAAAGCATATATGTAACAATTGATTATATCTCCACCAGTCTTATGGACGTTTTATGCGAGCTGTGAGCTAATATGTCACATTTTATCCTCCTTATTTATTGCTGTAGATTCTTTTCTAAACGCGTGTGGATCTATTTCTGCGCTTTGCATTGCACATGGAAAAAGATGGCGAATGGGTAAAAAAATATAACGATATAAAGTGTTTGAAGCAGCTATGATTTTTTTATGTGCAAACAGCAATTACAACATATTTAGGCCGACATGTTTAACTACTTTTGCATCCCTTTAAAGGCACAAATCCTCCTTCTTCATGCAGATTGTCTTATTAAAAATAAAGGGTAGAAACATTTTTTAAGGATTTTCTCACCTAATTTTAGCTCAGTTGTAGCATTTTATGAGCAAAACAAGTTGAAATTAGTCTGAGTCTTAAAATCTTATCTTATAATGTATTTTTTTTTTGACAATGAAAACAAACTTTCCTTAAATGTTTCGGGAGCTTTATTTCACTGCATATTTTTTTTCCCCCACTTTCCAGCTTTAAGTAAATTATGTTATTTTCTTGCTGTCTGTTAAAAATATAACCCTAGTGATCTTCACTATTTAACTTAGCTAACTTCTACTTCTTTCAGTTAAATAGGCTCCAAAATCTGCTGATTTCTGGGTAAATTCCCTGTTTTCTAAGGAGGTAATTAATCAAATAAATCCAACACAGGCTTGTGTGTCTGTTCACTCTATTTCCTACCAATTTAATTGCTTGGCAACCCTCCTCGGTGACTAATTGTTCAGCCCGATGGTAACTGATGCTAAATACAGATAGAGTGTGAGCGCCAGTGTCGGGTTGCGAACACTCGCATGCCAACACACACACGGCCGAGCCGTGGCTTCCTGTCAGTAAGGATATCACACACACTTGCACACCTTCACGTTCTGTCTCCAGTTACTGTCTTGTTGAGGGTGTTAAATATTAAATGGTTGTAATGAAAGCGGCTAGGTGTTGTAATCAGGGAAACTGCTAAAAGGTCAAGTTCGGACCGAAGGCTGACCGCCGGTCGTGTCGACCATTTTGTTCTGCACGGTGGAACTTCTCAAGTGAACGTGTCGATACCAAAAATCGTTACTCTTAAAACTATGAGAGTCTCATGTTTTATTTGGGGATTTTTATGTGATAAACTAACAAAGAATTGTACATACAGTTAGAAAACAAAAAAAAACCCTCTAAAAACATTTGACTTTTAATTTTAAAAAATACAAATATTTATATCTAATCTTATTTTTCTACGTGTTTGTGGAAAAGCATTGGATTTATTTGCTCTTATCCAACAAACATGAACCTGATTTTACTCATTTTTCATGATGCTGAATTAGTCCGGCTGTAGCAAACCATGACACTTCCACCTCCGTGCTTTACAGTTAGAATGCTTTTTTATTATTTGGTTTATGCTCTCTTTCTCCTTTTTCTTTGACATTAAAATAATTCAGCTTTAGGCTCCTCTGTTCAGAGAACAGGTCTTTATCCGCGTCTGTCTGACAGCCTTTGTGTTTTTCCTCGAGAGTAAAGGTTTCCCCCCCTCTGAAAGTGTCAGTATCAGTATCAGTGTCTGATTTCACCAGCTTGTGCAGGAGGCTGCTTTAGGTTCTGTGATGACTCCGAAGGGTTTTTGGAGACTTTTACCTGCACAGATAGTGAGACTATGAGAGGTTTAAAGTTGTTTTAAATGTCATCCAGTGAATGTAAAATTATTCGGAGTCCTCTTTACGCGCCGAAGGCTTCATACAGATCTCTGGATCTCATTGTGTTGTTCATCAGAAATACAGGCAAGCTAAATGTTTCTTTAAATGGGCCAAAATTCCTCAGAAACGCTGGGAAATCCTGTTCTAATCGTGTGTACCTGAGATGTTACACCTGGCCTATGACCTCCGCCATGTTTTAAATTGTATTTGTCTGTTAGCAGGATTACGAATATGAACAGAATTGAATAAAATATTTAAAATGTTCTTACCACAGGTGCGCCTCATGCCAAGTGCATTATGATTCAGATCAAAATGCAGATACAGGAGATTTTATAAAATGTTTTTAATGTTATTCAGCTGAACAGGCAGTTCCCCCCTAAACCAGAAGGTGGCAGCAGTGACGACACCACGTCCCACTGCTGCGGTTGGACGCAGCCACTCTAGCCAGTGAGAGTGGCTCCACACGGCTCCAGCGTCCCGGAAACATGATCCGCTGGATGCTTCTCTAAAATACGCGGTTCTAGTTTTTGACCCTGGAGCGGATCATTCAGACTGGAAGTCAGTAGCTAAAAAGGAAAGCTGATCTGGTAGAGTTGAAAGTTCAAAGTTGAACAGAAAATGTGCAGACTGTGGATCATGGCTCCAGCACAGAGCCACCAGAGAATCTCATTTCATAGGATACCGTGGACAACGAAACGTTTGTTTTGGAGGGGGAAAAAAAAACACCCTTTTATTTGATACAACTCACCTGTTTTATGAAGATTAAACCAGAAAGGAAAAAGGCCTGATAAGTAAGGTGACCAGATAAAGAGCGGACCTGCGAGACACTGGTTATATTGGTCACATAACCAGTTATTGCTTTATTTAAAGCCCACATGTGTATACAACAACACCCACGCAATGATGAAATCCTCACTTGATTTGAGTCCAACTCCTCCAGAGCGCTCCGCTCAGAGACACTCCCAGTGGAATAGGGGGGCTTGGCAGAATCTGCAGCATTAACGCATTTAGTGGAACCCCGTGGTTAGCATCAGATTAAAAAAGTCGCTAAATATCGTTTGCAGCGCTGGTATAGTGGTTAAGCGCTTGACCATGAGACTTCGACCCTCGATGTGGCCGTCGTAAGTTTGAGTCCCAGCAAGTTGACCTTTGGCACATGCTTTCACCTCTTTCCTGTCTGCCTGCTTTCAAAAAATAACGCAAAATAAAGGTCATAAGAGCCTGAAAAACAACTTTTTTTCAAAAAAATCGCTAAGTATTACAATGAAGACAAAAAAAGTACAAAAACATAATAAAAGAGGCCATGCTTTACTGGAAGTCAACCTGCTGACCAAAGAAGAAGCAGAGCGAACGAAGAAGCTGAGAGCAGAACAGACACCAGAGGCTGCCTTACTTATGAACTTATAAAAGGATTTTAAGAACATTTTTACCAGAGGTGCCCCTCATACCAAGGAAGTATTCATTACAATACAAGGGAAGAAAGCAGGAAGTGTCAGATTGTACGGCTTAGCATTTGATTCAGAATTTGAAACCTACATTTAACAAAACTACTAATTTCTTTAGCTTTACCATATTACCCGATACTTACAATTTTGAACTCTTGGGTCTTAGTATTCAGTTGAAGAAAGCATCAGGATGTTTAGTTTTAAATATTATCTTTTAATTATTAGTTTTTCTTGTATTAATTGTTACTAGTTCTCTACCAGGGCATGAATATTTATAAAGTATGTAAAATTCTAGATTTTTTAATGAATATTACATTTATTTAGTTCGTTTTTTATTCAGTTTTTTTAATGGTTGTAAAATCATCTTGGTTCTTGGTTCATGAAAAATACAAAAAAGTTTTTTAAGGTTGCAATTAGCAACACCTGCTGAGTTTTAATAGGAGGCCTATTACACATGAATAACAGCTATGAATGTGAGATACAAAATGTAAACAAGACAAACATCAAAGTAAATAGAATCTCCACATAACATCCCAGAATAATTACCACCTCGCATTAACTCTGCAGCACATCCTGCAGGATGCAAAGAGAAAAGACAAACTATCTGCCCAGATCACGTCGTTTCAGATGTATGTAGGTTTGTAAAGGTCCAACTTTGCAGAATTAAGTCATCCTGACATGTTAATCTTTCCCAAATGCCCTAATAAATAAAAAAAAACAACACCTGGAAGAAGGTTGACTTTCTTTTCTCCCCTCGCTGTAACCCTGAATGCAGAGAAAAGAGCATTAAATCTGTATTTATGCTCTTTGGGCCACTTAGACGCCCACCATAAACAGAGTGAATCACACCCACACGCACATTTAACAGCATTTCCATCCACAGAGAAGCGTTCCACCTTCCGTGTGGATCTCTGAAGGCCGAACCTGGATACAGTAATAAGCTGAAACCAGGTCCTAACCTCAGAGTAACCCCTTCTGAGAGGGGAGGTCAGGCCAAATATCCTCTACTTGAAGATGTAAAGCAGCTGCAGATTCCCACCCACACACACCCAGAAGGCCGAGGCATTTCCCTCGTCGTCTGATCTGGTTCAACTCTTCCTAAAGAGGAACAAAATGCAACAGAGGAGCGGAGTGAATCGATTGTGGATGCTCCAGTTCCCTCCAGTTTCTTCCAGTTCCCTCCCACACCAACCTCACAGGCCTGCGACAACGGAGGGAGCTATCCTGTGAAAAGCTACAGCGCATGTCTGCTGTGGAACAGAACGCCAGAAAAAAAGGCAAATCAGCAGAGAAAATGCTGGTTTGTGAACTGATTTCCTTCTGTAAGCGGCGTTAAGGCCTCATGAAACCCCCTAAAAGCAGCTGAGGAGTTCTGGCTGTGGGGAGGGACAGCAGAACGCCATGGTGAGCTCTCAATGTCACAGAGAGAAAAGGCTCTCAGAGCTGTGCAGGGTTATCGCTCTGATCCACTTCCACTCTTAATTCTGTGCATCAGAGCCATGAAAGAGGATTGATATAAAACACAGGTTGTTCAGGCTGAGCTGGAGGAAAACACGCAGAGAAAAGTGAGAAGTGGGTAAAAGGGGCACAGGTCTGTGTGGTTACCAGAAGTCTGTGACAGGGCTCCCCCTAGTGGACAAAAATATAACAACATTATAATTCTCTATTTTTTTATTATTTAAAAAAAAAACCTTTTGGAGCTTCACTGGAAAGCATTCTGACTTTCAATTAAACATAAACTGGTTAAAAACAAACTTTTACACAAAATCCCAGCTTCCTTTTGGCTTTTATTTTATACCTACAGAAAGAAATCACTCAGAAACTCAAACAACTGTCTTAAAAATGTGTCTAATATACATAACATTGGCTACATTTGCTTAATACTCCTGAATCCTAATTGATTTTTATTGGCAGAGTTTAATATCTTCTACACGGACCAGCCAGAGAGACACTGAATGATTACAAAAAGAGATTCTTAATTTATTACAAAAAAGTCCACAAATGATCAATTGAGCACAAAACCGAATAAACTACAACTCACAAAGCTAATAATAATTTTAAAGAAAATCTAAACTGTTCATTAATCAATATGTAAACTAATGTTAAGGATAACAAAACTATCATCATTTAGGTCTGTGTGACAGTGGGAACAGCTGTCACACCTGCTCTGCATTATTGCTATTAAAGCTTTAATATTGTTAGTAAACCTGAAGCTGGTCTAAAAAATAAGAGCAATTTCTCAAATTAAGCGTATTTGAGCAGGTAAATAATACAATCTGTAAATGCAAGGAGAGTTTCTTCCCTTAAAACAAGGTGAATAGATATAATGAGGTTAAAATAAGATGATCTCTCTCATAAATTGTCTTACCTGATTAAATCGAGAGAAAATAAACATATTTAATAAACAAATGTGTAAATGTTTGCATTTTGAGGCTTTAGGAGTCTGTTTGTGTGGTTTTTTTTTTTATCCAGAGGAGCATTTATGAGGTCAGGCACTGATGTTGGTAGAGATCTCACTTTTAACCACTTTATTCTTTGCACATGTCCAAACTTTTCCAATGAACTCAGGCTGGATTAAATGCAGCGGCGTGAGCGTGTTTACCGAAGCAAAAATCTCACCGTACTGTTTGGAAGTCAGGAATTCAATTATTTGGAGAAGTGACTCGACATATTTCATGTTTCAATGTGTTGATTACAACCTGAAGGACATCAGCAGCGTTGAAATAACAAAGAAAGAGGTTATTAGAGATAAAAACGGGCAGATGATGTTTAAACCTTTTCTTTTTTGTTTGCAGTAAAACAATCAAAAAGGAAAAAAAAAGAAGCCAAATAATCTGATAAAATCAGAGAGAACAACAAAGTTACTCTGAAAACCTTTTTGTTTCATTTCTGGATTGTATCTTTCTTTTTTTTTTATTTCCATTTACAAAATCTGTTCTTTGCTTGTAACCATGGAACAAAATTCACTTCCTAGATTTCTGTCTTTTTTTTAATCCGTTTGTGTAAACAAATGAACTTTTCTGGACACTCTGATTTTCTATCGTGTCCAGCTATCTGTTCTATCTCAAGCAAACAGACGAGCTGGATTGGTTGCAAACCTTTTTAAAGTGATCTTAAAGAGACCTTGTGTTCATTGGTTGAATCATATTAAGGCTGCATCATTGTTAAAGTTGCAGAAGGGGTTTTAAAGCTTTATTTCAAGAGCAAACATCCCTTTCATCTTGGAACCTGAAGTTAAAAGCAAAAGGGTTACCGAACATCAAACGGACACTAATTTAAGATTTTTCTCACACAATTAAGATTGTCTCAATCAAAAACTGTGTGGTTTAAACATAGAAAAGTAGAAAATCTTTGTTTTCCCCTTTGGCTAAAAGCCATGGTAGTGCAACGTTCCCTTGGTCCAGTTTTGTTTAAAACCAGGTTAAAAATGCAACAATGAAGCGATGAAGAGGGATAAAGCTTTAAAGCTTCTGAGTCGTTCACGTTAAATCTCAGATTAGACTAATTAAAAACCAGAATTGATCCCAAACAACATTTAAAACCCAGTCAGTTATGCAGGTTTTTCTAAACTGGGTTCATTGTAATAAAAAAAACACAGTTGGAACTATATTTATATTTAGCTGAAAATCCCTACAGATATCTACAAAGAAGCACTTTTCCTTGATATTATGTTTTAGAGCGTAAATATGAAGAAAAAGTCAAATGCTAATGTTTCATTAGACTGAATTAATCTCCTTTAAAGCGAGTGTTAATTGTAGCCACTAGGGGCGCTAGACCTGTAACAGGTTTAGCCCAACTGGAAGAACCATGTTTTATCATAAAGTTAAACTGGGTTTTGTTTTACATAAATTGTTTTTGTTTTGTGGAACCAAAATGAGAAATCAGAAAACAAGATATTTTTACAATTTCTCCCTTCTTCTTCTTTTTTTTTTTTTTTGCACCAAATCATATTAGAAAAAAAGTTTAATGAAGGCACACTTTTAATTACTGTGATATCTTAAGAGCCGTTTGTGAACACAACTTCAACATTGTATATCATTGGTTTGATTTTTGATTTATAGTTAAACAAATAAAAAAAAAGATTTGTCTGCCTTTGAAATATCATCCATTCGCTATCAATGTTACTGCTTTGATTTGTTGACATGTGGAAACTTGTGTACCATTTGTCATCATAGTGTCATTTTTATGATTAAATTAATTACTTTATTTCAAACATGCAAACATTGTTTAATTAATGACGTGCATAAATATATGTATAACTTAGTGTTTTTGTCTGAATAGGGGTATGAAGAACCACTTTTCACTTCATCCACTTATCAAATAAATGGACAAAGAGAAATAAATGTCTGCTTCAAGGATTGGCCTCAAAAATAATCTGCAGCATATTTTGGGAGCTTGGTTAGATTCACCTGAAAATAATCTGTTGGTCTTAAAAGAGTCTGAACATGATGCTGATTACAGAAACAAAGGTTTCAAGTGTCAAACCACCTCTTTTAAAATATACTAAATACTTTTATATTAATTTAAAAGTGAGCACTTGCTTTTCATTTTTGTTTAGCTGCAGAAATGAGACATGGGATAAACATGCGTTACCCCATGTCTAATTTTGGTTTTAAAAAAGTTAAAACAGAAATAACAGCTGTGTCGTTTTTTTATTAGTAATACTGTTTTTGTTTCAAACTGATCCCTCTAAATCAAATCCAACATTAGAGAACCAGAAATATTTCTTTATATTATATATATATATATATTTTTTTTTTTTTTGCAGTGTCCTGTCTGGCGATGTGACAATAAGAATAATTATCTTGGTGCCATCTAGAGCCCAAC
>JAUZNJ010041491.1:0-10022 GCA_034780135.1 Jordanella pulchra | reverse complement strand
TTCCATCCCCTTTTCAAGCCATGCATGTATTGTTTGTCATTATATGTATTGTAAAATGTGTGCAGGTTTGAAATAAATAAATAAACTGTTAGAACCAATAAGTGGTTTGAAGAGAAAATTTGCTTTTTAATAATACAGCAAGTTAAATATAATTTCAAGGCTTCTAAATCATGTATTGATTGTACTTTAACAAGTATTTTTTCAGGTAACATATTTTGTGTATTTCATTTTTTTTATATTAAAGACCATTACAAAAATAATGCTTTACATTAAGGCTGCAGTGTGTAATCATGTTAGGGCTTTAAATATGTTAAAAATGTAAAATATGTTAAACATAAGTATGTTATTTATTATCATCTATGAACTTAAAGTCTCAATCTTTTTGTTTGCATTGCTTTAAAATTGCTATTTATAATTACAATAATTACAGAAGTGGGTCAGGTTTGAACGGAGGCAGACATCTTTGAGCTACTTTAACGCAAAGCTGACAAACTAGTGACATGAGGCAACAATAATGAAGAATTAATGGATTTGATGCTTGAAAAGGTGATTTGCAGATACTGATTTTGGTGATAATTCCCAAAATCCTGATTTGTGCATCTCTACTGTAAACAAACCTCATCATCAATTGACAAGAGAAGTGATGCAAACGTTGCAGAAGACACTTTCTTCCATGACGGCCTACGTATTGTTGGGGGGAGAAGCATTGGAGGGACTGCGGTTCACATCACTGCAGTCTGACCATTAGATGTTGCTGCAAATTACACACTGTAGCTTTAAAGAATAAAGTGCAAACTGAACGATTCATAGACAGTTTTAAAATAACAGACAGAGCGAAACCCTCCAGTGCCAATAATCTTTAAGCTCTCATTTTTCTTCACATTCATCTGTCTTTACTACAACATAATAATAATATATATGATGCTGCCATCCCCATGTTTCAGTTAGGGACCAAGTGTTCAGGTTGAAGTGTATCGATCATTCTTTTTTATTTCCCAGCTTTTTGCAATGATCCAATAAGTAAAATATTAATGTCTTCTGACATTAGTACATTTTCTTCCATACATGGTTTGTGGAAAACTATACTTGGAATTGTTGTAGATTTATTTCAGACAACAGGGGTCTTCTTGTCTCATAAAGACCAAATTGTCCAAGAGATTGTGTAATCTGAGCTGTGGATCCATGCTGTTCCTTCTGACCTCCTAGCTGCTTTTCTGATTAATCATCACCCACGTTGACATTGGCGGTACAGACTGGTCATCATAAGTTGGCAGGGTTTCAGCCTCTTTTTCTTTTCCTATTTAAGGTTAGTTAATGATCTAGAAGATTGTAAGAGCTTAACAAAACAAAAGCTGACCTTAAGTCCTGAAGAAAACAATCCCTTGTGTCTTCTTCAATCCTTATGATGCTATTTGTTTACTAGTAGTTTATTAATTTACTGATGAGTCTTTTACAAAAAAACTGTTTTTGATTTAACTGTATTTAGGATTATCCAAAAAGATACAAACACTCACACTTCTACTTTTATTCAAAAAGCCAGTATCATAAAACCTGTATTATTTTCCTGCCACTTCACTGTTATGCTCTACTTTGCTTGATAGTTTGCATAGAATTTCAATAAATATCCTAAAGTCTACTGTCATACTGCAATAAAACATGAAACTCTTCAAGGAGCTTAAATATCTTAACAAGACAATGGAGCTGCAACTTAAAAAAAAAAAATCAAAAACATAAATGACTTCAGGGTGAGATGAAAATTGCCAAAACAGTGACCGTGTATGACGTCCATGAAAAAGAGAAAAGAGGAGTCATTTTTTAGACTGGAGTCATTCGTAGTTTTATCAAAAAGTGCTTATTATGTTTGACTGATTAAATAATTCTAAAAAAAGTCACAGAAGTAGGTTCTTCAGTATAACAACAGGTCCTACAGTAGCTCCTTTTCTTTAGGATTATTTTGAAATTTTGTCTCAAAGCTGTAAAAGAAAAGGTGCAACATCAAAAAAATGTTGTATTAGAGGGTGTGCGTATATGTTTCCCTATAGTTAAGCTTGTATCCATGCAGAATTTCTCTTTGTGCAGATATCACTTTATCTTTATCTATGGGGAATAAGTAGTGTTTGGATCCTGGTGGTTTGGTATAAAGGACATAACATATTCTTCTGTCGTTGAACATGTTAAATGTTGATATTTCTAAATTACATTTGGACAATACATGGGGGTAAATGGCTGCATTTTTTTTGTAAATGTTATCCTGAAAAAATCTTTTTAGATGTAAATTCAGATTAACTATAAATTGTTAAAATATATTAAAGGAAAGCCCCCCCCCGAAATCAATACTTTATTGTGTTGTCAACTTTTCCCAGGCCTTATTTTTAAAATTTACTTCGCATCTGTAGCAATCCTTCTTTCGTGTCTAAAACTGTCTGTTTGGTGCCCTCCTCAGATTTATTGGGAGTACTGCACCTCTACTTGAATCAGTGTTGGAGCTGGCTCCAAAGATATTGTGACATCAACCAGGAAAAATGCTGAGTGGTGAGTAGCTCTGCCTCTATAGACTGTAAAAGCCTATGTAGTGAGTCAGAGGTAAAATGGTGAGCTTTGCAATTTTTCTGACAATTTTTGATGTGTGTAAATTATTATCCATTTAGTTTATTTTGTTAGTATTTACCTTACTTAGATGTGGATGGAAATAAGGCTCTGGAACAGGGTGAGTTGTCCTTTAAGGATAAAGCTTATAATTTAGGAAAAGATTAATGCTAAATTAGCAAAACTTAAAATAAACACTTGTACTCATAAATGTACATAATCTTATTGATTTGAAGCATCACTGCATGGTATTATACTTTTCATCAGGGACATTTTTGTAAATGTGATTGTGATTAAATAAGAGCAAACTGTTTTTTCGTAATAAAAAACTTTACTGACCCATAAAGTCTTTGTATTACTAATACAATTTTTTTTCAGTATTTTAAAAATTATGAATAGGAGTACTATCCATATTTTTTAAATACTGGAAAATTTTGGTTTTTGGGAAAAATACTTTTTTTCAACCATAAACATACAATATAAATAATACCTACTAAAAAAATCTATTTGAAGAGATGAAAGTATTTTGAAGTGTACAAGTATTCAATTACAAACACTCAATTAATACCTACATCTGAGGATATGAGGATACAAGCCAGTTTAGCCAAATGTAAAATACATGAGTACAGCATTTCATTTATCCCAGTTTGCATATATTTTATGTAAATATGATGCAAATCAACAGTGATAAATAAACATTCAAATATGCAAATGACTGAAGCATTCTGCTGAAGTTACTGTCTAAAAGAAAAACATAACCTACCACTTGTCTTTTTTATCAACAATGTATCTGTTATTTATTAAAGAACTCAAGTATTCATTATAATAAACATTTCTTTTTTTTAAATTAACTCCTTGTAAAATGCATCTCATACATGTCAAAGGTAAATATCGTCCTGTGCACAAAAGATACAGTTAATCTGTTCTCAAACTTCATGGTTTAAAGGGACCGCAGCTAATTAACCGCACACCAAAAACAGGAATACATTTTAATATTGATCCTCTTATGTCCCTGGTGCATTGTCTGCGTGCATTTGTGTGTGCGTGCAAGCGTGTCTGTGTGTGTTAGTGAGCGCAGGCAGGAGTATGATTATGAATATTTTAAGAGCACATTTAACATGGCGAAGCCAGAGCAGCCTCAGTGAGGGATTTGCGCCTACTCTTCAGCTAATGACCCCAGGCGCTTCCAGCAAAGCTTCTTCATATTTTAAAGAAAGTCGATAGAGCTGCAGCCCAGTCAGCAGCATTAAGATTCATACAGACGCCACAGGGACCCTGAAAAAATTAATAACACGCGTGTCTAACAATCCTTCCTGCGATTTAGTGGAGCACCCAAGCTCTCTGCCTGAAATGCAAAGTAGTAATGAACACACAGATAAGATACATTCTGAACACACGTCTTCTACCCCTCGAGTCAATGCAAAGACACACTCCCAAACCCGCTTGCTCCTTCATCCTCTTTTTAACCAACACACCCATCTGCTCTGGCATCCAGAGATATCCAAACAAACTTTTTACAGTACTCAGCACTCTTTGCTCTCTGTCTTAACTATTGTCTGAAAGAGAACGAAACAAAAGTTAAGGTCTTTCTAAGAACTTGGGGTATGACGGAATAAAGATGCTTGAAACATTTGTCAGAACCGCTTGTGTAAAGATTGAAAGATTTACTAATTGCTGGGTCTGATTGTATTTGGGTTTATCACAACAGCATTTTACCCTAAAGTAATTTACCTAACAGGCATATTTTGGGCGATTTAACAGGACATTATGTGGGATACTTATAGGTGGGCGGCGCCTCTCTAGTATTAGATATCAGGCTAAGCATAATTACACTTTGGAGAAAATCTTATTCAAGAGATGATACAATTTTTGTTTGTTTAAACAAATGCCATAAAGTAATGCTTTAGATTTTTACTCTGCGTCTATCAGTTCAGCAACCTGCAAGAGCTTGACATCTTTAGTTTTGTTGCACATATTTCAAAATTGCTCGGAAGATATGCCATCCATAAAATATATATAATAGATCTTGAAATGTTAGATGTCTTTATAAATCAACACAAAAAGCAACTTGCTAGTGTTACTCATGATTCAGACGCTGCATAGCTTAATTTTATATCGACTCTATGTTATTGTTTCCTTAATTCTCTAAAAACTGATTGTTCTGCTAGCTCTCATTACAAATAACTGATAACTACTTAGCTGAAGAATAGTTTGGATTATATAAACAACCTGGCTAAGAATACATAAAATATCTTATTGACTATGTCTACCTTAAACATAATGAGTTTACTCACTAAAGACTAAGTAACCTAAGAGTAGTTGCAGTAAGGATAAATCAGTTTTACTGTAGTTAAATTACATATACCATTCAGGTAGGTCGAATAAAAATTCACAATATAGAATAATAGAATAAAATCCTTTTCAAACTTATACCAACATGCAATATTGCTTTTCAGTTCAAAAACAACACAGTCTTAAAGAGTCATAAATTAAGAAGTTGAATTATCAAAGTCACCGACTTACAGTCTGCAGTTATTGTTTCACTTAGCAAGTTGGGGTTTTCTGGAGTGAATCGTGCTTTGATGAGAGCTTGTGATGTGGCTGTCAGTAATGCTAAATGTTCAGGTTTGACTCTTTATTTCATAACTTATACCAAAAAGGCTCTAAAATGAATTCCTGCATTTAATCATAGCATCTTGTATCAGGAAAGTTTGTTTTTCTTTAACCTGCCATAAGTAGCTACTTCAACTGGTCGTTTATTAAGTTTCTAAAATCATTCAACTACCTTGTCATAAAAAACAAAAGGTGAATAAATACAGTAAGTTATGTTTACAGACTAGCAGTATAGGAGGTGCTGTAATGCGCTGGGTATCCCTGAGAGTTAGGACAACAGCGGAGCAGCAGGCTCTGCCCTCCCTGGGATGCTAGACAGCATATGGCACCGTCTCCCAGTGAACAGCACACCACCCAAGCAGCCTGGCAGCTTCGCAATGAGTGTGTTTTTCAACGTTTGTGTGTTGGCCAAGGGTGAGTGAGGGTGTAAACGTGTGTGTATGCCAGTGTGTATGCGGCTGACTGTGGTGCGTGTTTGTAAAAGATGGACTAAGACAGATGGCTGGCAAGGACTGAATAAAGTTTAAAAAAAATACAAAGAGGACATAGAAAATGCATAGAAAATGTGTTATTTTCTTGCTCTCTGTCAGAAGACCCTTGTCAATCGGTTAAAGTGTGAAACAACAGCATCTTTGTAGATCCTTTGGAGAAGCCGAAGTTTTTGCATGATTTTGCAAGTGCTATTTTACAGTGCTAAAAACCAAAATTTGCAGTTTCAACTTTACCTTAGCTGTGCTAGTATAAGTCTTTCAAATGAGATCTTATATTGGCAGGATTTTTGTTGAGAAAGCAAGTTAAAGCTCCTCACATGACTTATATAAGAAAGACGGAAGGGCTGCATGACTGCCGACCAAGACAAATAGTTTCCATCCTTACATGTTGAAGTTAAAGCGGAAAGAAAATAATCAATAAGGCATTAGTGGAAAGCCATATAAAATGCTGGAAGATTCTTTATCTTTTAAAAATAAATACTTCAAGAAAATAGATAGGATTTGTTAATCCTCGATTACCCCAAAGCACCAAATTTCTTTGTTTATTTACTATGTTTAAAAATTACAATTATCTTAGCAAGTAGGAGGCAATTTTATAGCTTTCCTTAAAACACTCTAGATCTACTCTAAATTTCACAAAATATAAAGGCAGAAGATGTGCATCCAGCTCAGATATTATAGTTCTTCTAAATCCTCTTGTGGGGACAACTCTCTGAGGCCATGATGAGAGGCTCATGTAAGCAGCTCATCAGCAGACTGTTTGCCCATATGTGCCTCACACCCCTGGGTCCCCAGTGGATCCAGGCTCTGTGCAATGAAACCATCTCATCTGCCAACATGGAAAACTTTGAAAATACTTGAATTTATCCTCTGGATGGCCAATCCTTGCCTTACTGGCTGGGGGGAAAAAAGCTAACCCAGTCTGACCAGCAAGTCAAGAGTCTGTTGGCTGTGAAACTCAGAGGAAATATTGGCCTTACAGCTTAGAAAAAACAAAGAAATGTCTTAACAAGTCAACAAACAGGATTCATTTATTTTACACAGATAACTACATTTACTGCACTTCATGCTCTGTTTAAGAAATACTTTGGAAAGGTCACACACAGGAAGGCGGGGTCCAGTTTCATATCAGCGTTCTCTGTCTGCAGGTCCCGTATGGCGTTGGTTCGCTTATCCCCCTGCCACCCCACATATGTTTGGGACATGGAACAGTTGGACATGGCCGAGGGCTAAAATGGGTCAGACTGACACAGATGGGCGAAAAAATCCCCCTGAGTAACTATCATGTGACTAACACCCACAGAAGAAAAATCAAGACGAGAATATTAGTGACAGATAATGTTAAAAAGCTGGCAGATTAGGCATAATAGCCTGCTTTTCTCTTTATCTAAGGCAGCAAAAAAAGATTTCACTTGTGAGATCACATTGCATTCAGCAGTTCTCATGATGCTGTAGAGAAATCAAGGATATGTTTAGAGTTTAAAGCTTTCTCTTTCTGTATTTGTCCAAACCTTTTATCCTTGCTTCTTGTATAAATAAATAAATACTATTCAATCAATAAATTGAAACAGTGCAGAGGCCTGTAGTGGGATTTGCACCATTGCACTGTTGTATTTTGATCTAGCTATATGAGAAAAATCCTCTAAGAGTAAATTTATAGTCCAGAGAGTAACTGTTGGTGGTGGCATCTTCCTGCAGTTTTTGGGAGGAATGCACACAAAAGTTTAAATCCTTAAGAAAAGATTGAGAAAACTGCAACAAAAAAAGGCCATCCCACACCTCATTTCGAGGTTTAAAGGTTGCCATACATTGGCCTATTCACTCAGTGGGGTCTTTATCCTCAGTTTTTCCTTGTGTGAAAAATTACAAACACAAAAATGGGCTGAAAGTAATTACATCCAAATAAAGTTCCTTTTTATACTTGGTAAAATATGGTCCTTTCTTTTACTTATTTGCACTGCATCAGTTACTTTACATCACTTTTTGTTAACAGCAAGGTTCTGATTCCGAAGGCTTTCTTTATCGCCAAAAGGCGGATCTTTTACATCAAAATGTACCCAAGCCATCAGAGGAGGGCATCACGTCACACAGTGCCAAACATAAAACGTGTCATCAACCACACATCAGTATGTGAGTGGCATGTGTTCACTGAGGCACTCATATGTTTATAGTGAAACTCTTGGATGGAAGTCAAGTTTGCAGCTGCAGCTTTGGAATAATTCATCGCTCGCCTTTTTACCCAGGAGGAGCCACAGGTAGTTGATGAAGTGGCAGTGCCAAAACGCCCAACTGGCGAAGACGAAGCGCAGCTGCCAGGAGTCAGCGTGGCCAGATGCCGCTGCTGATGTACCATGTGTTCCAAGCAGGGCAACAGTGTGTTTGTGTGTGAGCCGAAGTGGGAGGGGAGAGAGCCGAGAGCTTGCCAAGACATTCTCACACTGATGCCAACCTGACACATGCTTGGATACTCCCCACGGTTTGTGTTACCCTCTCAGCCGCTCTCGTAGATCTGTGGGGGTCTGTTTTTTTTTTTTTTCGTTTTTTTTTTGGGCTCTCAGATGCAATCCCATGCCAAAATGAGAGTTGTCGCCAGCTTGCGGTCGTCCTGCCCATCAGCGGCGATGCTGTTCTAGGTGGTGTTTTCTAAAAGATGCGCTGGCACCAGGTCATCGCTGCAGCAATGATGGCTACCGCTTCCTTTGTCTGATCCTTATGCAAACCTTACCTTTCCCTCTCATCAAACAGGTATAATGCGTCGGTTTGTTCCAACCTCCAGTCTTCATCCTGAATATTTCAAATATTTGTATATAAATCTCTCTTTGGCTCAGTTTCCAGTCCCAGCGTAGTTTGTGTCGAAGACATGGCCAACGTCCAGAAAATGAATCCAAAAACTCGAGTCGCCTTTACCTTTTTATATTACCTCCAATATTACATTTGTTCATTACTTAGGGGGAATCCTAAAAACCGTGGAAGTGATAACTGCATCCGAAAAAGAGGCCAGGAACTGTCACAATTCCCCAATAATAAAATATTTCCTGAAACAACAGTGGTCCAGACAGGGGCAGCAATTGCAGCTTTTCTGTTAAAATGGGAGTCGAGTTGGTCTTTGACGATACTATTCCTGTGAGCGAAGGGGGGGGGGTTCTCTCGAACAAAGCCACCAGTTTCGTTAGGAACATGCCATCCTCATCTGCAGAGTAGGGGGTTTGGGGAGGGAAGAGAAAACTTTTTGAACGTGTGCCATGTCTGTACCATTCTCTTACTGAAGGCCCGCGACTGCCAGCTGGCGGCTGAACGTGCCCACTTGCACTGTGATGATGGAGCCAGCCAAGCTACTTGGCACGTTAAGTGAAAGAACTGGCATGTGATCTAAGGCCAAAGGCAGCACAGTGTGTGTGGTAGCTGCATATATGCTGCACTGCCACCCCTCACTCACATGCTCGGTCCTGAGGAGCACCACTGAAGCTGCAGGATGTGGGGTCTGCCAACATCCACAAAATGAATGAAAGCTCCAGTCATTTGAGCAAATCTGTAATTAGTAAGGATTTAAAGTCTGTGGGTTTGTAATAAAAGTTATAGAGGGCAGCACCATATACAATGGGTTTCTAAGAAGACTAAATTTCTAATCTAAATTTGTTTTTAAGGCAAAACAGCAACTGCTTATATACTGATGGCTCTCTGTGTCAACATTTTTACAACAATAAGTGTGACATTCATGTTACTTTTTTATTCTGTGTTTAGTCTTGTTTATTAGATACCATATGCTTTCAGATAATGTTTCATATCTCTTTTTTACTCTGGTCTGCACAAAATGAATCACTTCCTCTATTAGTCTCTCAAGACACACCAAAAACAAAAAGTCTGTTCAATTGCACCTGTCAGTGACTGAATGTGGAGGGGGTTGGAAGACTAATTCTCTCTTTTAAACACCAATGTGCATGCAGTAAGCAACATGGGATTAGGGTTTTGCTCCAAAACATGATGCAGCATAAACTGGAATCTGGATTTGAACTCCCAAACGCTCAACTGCTGATGTCTGCTCTGCTGATCCACAGCTGAAATGTTTATGTATATTTGATTCAATAATTAAATTAATATTGCTTGAATAAAATAAGTCACAATGCTGATATGGATCAAAAGACTGTGGTTAAGACAAATTGTCGCATAAGTATAGTATTACATTTTTTTTTTAAATTCATACCTCTTCAACTTTTCCAAATTTATCACGTTAAGAGAGGAAGGAAGGAAGGAAGGAAGGGAGGGAGGGAGAGAGAGAGAGAGAGAGAGAGAGAGAGAGAGAGAGAGAGAGAGAGAGAGAGAGAGAGAGAGAGA
>JAUZNJ010041490.1:0-10022 GCA_034780135.1 Jordanella pulchra | reverse complement strand
AAAATCATACATTGTATTTTTCTGGATTTTTGTTTTAGATTCTATCACTCACAGTTGAAGAGTACCTATGATAAAAAATTAGTCTTTTACATGCTTTGCAAGTGGGAAAGCCTGAAAAATCAACTGTGTATCAAATACTTGTTCTCCCCACTGTATACTCATTAGATATTTCAAACTGAAATAAAAATAGATAGTATATCATTAAATTTTAACAACTTATATGCCAGCTGTATTAAATATTGATTGATCAATTTTTTTTGACTGCTTAACTATATAATAGGTAATGTGCTTAACTGTGCTGTTAAGTTGTGCTTTAGTGTGGAACTGTCCCTCCAGGATTTCTTGATTTTGTAGGTGATTTATTTTTTTTTTATCAAGATAATTGACTTTGTGGTGCCATGATAGTAAACACCAAGAATGTTATTCTTTAGATAACGTAAATAGCTCAGTATCAGGAGACACTGAAATTATAATGTTCTCAACAACTTTACTTTTTTTTTTAATCAACATAGGTCATTCTGAAAAATACACGCTATTAGAGTAAAGAAAATTAAGTCAAGAACGATAACATCAAAGCTGGTGCGTTTTTCATCAAAGGGTGTTCTGATTTAGTTTAGTTACACAAAAAAAGCTGAATTTATAAATATCAGCTCACTCTGGAAAACAACTCCTTTAACTATTCAGATAAGATATCTACATAAACCTGGAATTAAAATACCACAACAGAAGATAATAAAGTAAATGTTCAGGAATGAAAAATCCAAGTCTTCAGACCCACTCACATATGTTTGGGATGCTGCTTGCCCTAAATGGTTGTTTTAACTATTCAGTTCCTCTGAAGTTACTGCTTCATGTATAGCTTCTGGGACTATTTGCCATAAATGGGATGCATTGTGGCTGAAAATCTATTAATCTCCTTAAGAAATTAAATGCCTGGTTAACCATTTGTCATTTATTTGGCCAACTTCTTCAGCAACACTGATTGCCACTTTAATCTGGGCAGGGACATTAACTTTTAGCTCCCGAAGCAATGGGAACTAAGAAAGGTACACAGCACACAACTCATCACAAAGGACTGTGATTGTAGCAAAGTTCATTTGTAGATCTTCAAGATATTTAAACACCTTTGTTGTCATAGGACATCTGCCTTGGAAAACATCCAGCATTTGAAACAGGAACTTGCATTCATCTATGTCAATATTCATTTGAACCTGCAAAGACATGGCCTGCCCTTCAATTTCTAATAAATAAAGAAGCTTTTCCGTTCACTCCCAGCAATATGATCATGCACATGTATTCTGGCTGCAAAAACACCCTGTACACATAGAAATGTCCTCTTTCCTCTGCCATCAAGAACATCTGACTAAAATACATAATGAGTACATTAAGTGTGGTGAATGGTTTGTGAAAAGCTATTCCAATCATATTCATGACATGTGCCATGCATGTTATGTGCACTTACTGACACAAGTACTTCAGTGCTTCCCAATAAGCTTGCCACATGTAGGTTGCATTGTCTGTCTTCACATTTATAGAATAAATTAACCACAGCTTCCATTTAATTTATAAGTCAAGTATCATGTTTTATTCCTCTGACTTTCAATGATTGAGATAATAACGCAAATTTAAAGCCAAAGAAACTATTAATGATTGTTACTGTAAAGATTAGATAGCAAACTTTCTCTTGGAACAATGTAGGAAGGTATTAGTAATACTATTTTTACAATAAAAATTCTGTATTGGATTTTGGGTGAACAAAAGACAAAAGACATTTATATCTACAGTGATCACTGAAAGTGTTTTATTCCCAATTTTATTTTTTTGCCTTTGAAATCAACTTTTTCATCTACTTGCTTAACAGTTAAATATATATTTCACTTTGTCTGAGTACAAGTGAAAGAAGAGCCCACAGTGACAGGGATGGCATTAAAAAAAGCACCCTGGTGGGATCAAGTGATTTATTACTCACAGGGGGACTCACAGACACTCATTCACTTCCTCTTGGCTGTTTGGACGATGTGTCCATCTGTCAGTCTGTCAGTTTCATGTCATCTTTAGTAAATGGGGTTAACAGCCACTGCTGTGGTGAGAGAGAAAAGAATAACAAATGCTTGCATGAAAAAGAAAAACTAGGATCAAGCTAAGTGAAGCAGAGATATACTCACAGTAAGAAAAAGAGGGCCCATTATAGGAAGTGTAAAACCCCTCAGATTTTAGGGCCTCTGATTAAAGATAATAGTTTTCAACCCTGCTGAGATGCTTTGCACTTATCCAAGAGCAGGAGCAAAGGAAAAACGTCAGGTGCTGCATTAGCTGAGAGGGAAAAAAGGGGGTCATTTCTGAAATAATAGGAGGATGAGGTAAAACAAAAAGGTGAGCATGGAAGAGAAAAAGCGATGCGAGAGAGAAGAGCAGAAATTTATAAGGCGATAGGATCAAAAGAAATAGGGTTTTATGCTCAAAGCTGTTATTTTCATCTCAATATAAGATAATATCTAGTTCATTTCTCAGCTATGCAATCAGCACATTCAGGCACGGGTTATCTCTAGCATATTGTAGTCAAATAATTCAACGATAATGATAGAATAACTATTTAGCTAACTCTTTTCAAAGCAGAGTCAAAACAATCACTCAGCCATTCTGTCAAGGGACTTTAGAGCACTGTTGATTTACCATATGGCCCTTATTGGAAAGAAAATACCACCATCTATTAACCCCAATATGTGTAATCAAATATTCCTCTAGTAAACCCCCCACCTTGTCCTTATTACTCTCCTCCTGCTGAGCTCAGCGTGTTGCTGCTCTTGCTAATGCTCAGTCAATTACTGCTGCAGGTGCTAAACCTAAAAATGGGGCGGAATGAATGTATGTCTGTGGGGGGCTTGATTAAGGTGTCGCTGTGTTTGTTGATTTTCCCGCACTGTGCTAATGCAAACACTCCTGTCAAGTTCATCATAAAAAAAAACTAACAACTTGTCAGACACTGTCCTACCCTGATGTCTCCTCCTAATAGTGTATTCTTCTTCACTTGAATTTTCTCTAATTTTTGCTTATTTTATCTCAATCTGTTCATTTTTATCCCATGTAGCAAGACCTGTTAGATTGTATTTTTAATTCCTGTGCAATAAATATATATATCTATTCTACAACAAGCAATTTAGGTTTTAAAATGACAAAAATGTACTTTTATTGGAAATGCAAAGCCTCAACAAAAGCTTGCTTAATGTGATGCAGCAGCTGTTTATTTGAAATGCAATGCAAAAAAAGTTGAGGTGAACAATGAGGTTGGGGTGAGAGGCTGTCCAGGGCGTATTGGTTAGAGCCTATTCAAGCAGTTATCTGGCAGCTTCAATGGATTGCCAGTCCATCACATAGTCAAAAAAGAGATGCATGGTGATGCATCTCTTTTTTGGCTACCATGTATACCAAACCCACTACTAAGGAGAATGTAAAGTCACCAGTTAATCCAAAATGCAGAGAAACCCACCACATGCACAAAGAGAAAATGCAAACCAATACTTAGGCTTGATTCTAACAAATGTTCTCGTCACTTTACAGCCCTCTCTAATTATTTAAAATTTAACAATTCATCTATGCCTGTCGTGGGAGAACAATGTGAAAAGTAAGGCTCAAATCTGAAAAAAGCAATATTATCTGTTAACATAAATTTAAAATACAGTAAACTGTCAAAAAGTTGTATGGATATTTTCCATATTAGATTTTCTATGTAAGTTTTAATAGATGTTGATTTTTTTATTTTTCAAAGAATTTACGTACCAGAAACCTCGTTCTTGTACAATAAAGAAAACTCGACAGAACAAATTCGACACACTGTTGGAAAGATTCAGTCATAGTTTGTCATAGTTACTTTAATTGGACTGGACTTTGGAGTTCTTCTTCTTTGCCTTTTTCTCATTACCAGTACAAATCAGTGAACTTTTTAAATCTGTGTTGGCCTCCTTAGCATATTCACGTGGGGATATTCTAGTTGAGCATGCTTCGTCATTTAATACTCTTCAAACAGGAGGCAGGCATTTTTTGTTTTAGTTCTTTTTTTGCAGGATGCACCCTTTTTCGTACCACAGGCACACAATTGCAATGAAAATAATAGTGTTGTCTTACAATGTTCTAAAGAAAAGCCTAAACTTACAAAATCAGATACTTTTACATCAGAGGGCCAAACACACATGGTCATTTGTTACTCGCACAAAAATACAAAGTCAAGCTTATCTCAACACATGACTCAACAGAAGAATGCACTATGTAGCTTGTGAGAAGGCATACACACTGCATACTTTAATACAGAGCTTCTGACAGGCCTTATTGTTTGTCCTTGACATTTTCATGTATTTGATGAAAGGCTCATATGAAAGGCCCATATGTTGACATCACAAATCTTCAAATATAGAGTGCCTTTCTTTGTTCCCCTCTCATGCCTCACTCAAGGGACTTCTGCGCTCGGGGTGTACTAGTTGTTAATTAAACACATGCCAGCCTCTTTGAAATGTGTGCGCACGTAAATAAAAACAAAAATTGGCTGCTGCTGAAGCTGTAAAGTGGCTTTTCACATCCGACCTGTGTTTGTACAACAAAGATGTAAGAGTAACACTGGGCATATTAATGTTGTGCAAAGGTTAGTAGATATTGCATGTGTGTTGCTGAGCTGCTAAGTTAAATTGTACTTTCTTAGTGAATTTGCCAACCAAAATAATTTCTCTAGTTACAAATACAAAAGACTAGTGGTTTTAGGGTTTGTAATGCCCTTCATGATTGTATCTATTTTTGCATGTATTTTTTTTTTTAAGAAACTGCGTGGTATGATTTCCTACAGCAAACTGTAACTTCACTGGCTTTGGATAAGATGGAGGGAAGCATTACAACCAAAGCTGTAAAACTGACCTGAAACCGGTGCAGATCTAAAAATGGTTTTGAGCCATAGTGCCTTGCGAAAGTATTTGGCCAAACCTTTAGCCACATTTCAGTATTTAAACATAAAGATATAAAATTGTAATTCTTTGTGAATAATCAACAACAAGATAAGACACATTTATTTTGTTATCAAGTATGGTGAGGGAAGATGATGTCTTAAAGTCACTGCCATACAATATATTATACTATATATCATAAAGATTTGGAAGGTAAAATAGCTCTCTTCCACTTTTTCTGTTTCAGTGCATGTAAAGGCAGGAACATGTGAGGTAATTGCTGCCCACCGCTGCTGCAACAAGAACAAGATTGAGGAGAGATCTCAAACTGTCAAATGTTCCTGTTTCCCTGGCCAAGTTGCAGGCACTACCCGGGCTATGCCCTCCTGTGTTGATGGTAAGTAACACAAACATTTTAGCTTTGTGATGCTCTCCGTGAATTGGTATAATTAATCTCCCTGAGTAGCACACATTTTAAATAGTTTGTAATATATTTTTAATGGTTTGTCCACTTTCTAGGAGTGAAGATATGGTAGATATCTTATATCATGCAGAGAATTGTACAGAGGTTGTGCTTCCATCATTACTATGGGAGAAATGGCAAACAAAAGTATACAGGGGTGCCTGACATTTACCCTGCATAAGCAGCAGTCTATTTAAGCACAGGTGTGTGTTGGCAGTACCTACAGAGAAGTTAGGGCTACTTCAGTATTGCTTTCTAGCACCTTCAGCCATATAAGTTATGTAATCATGTTCTGCTGTTCTTTTTTTTTGCAACTCGGCTTCCACTCATAATTTAACTTTGTAGTTTGTCCTGTCTAAGTATAAATAAAATTAATTCAGAATGGAAATTAAATATGAATGTTAAAAAAAATCAGTTATGATTTAATTTAAGTCCGATTGATAATCTTACCATTAAAAGACATATTTTTTCCCACTATAAGTCCAGCTTTCCATTACCACACAATCATGTTTCACATGAAATAAGGACATTTATTCTCTATCTAAAGTAAATTATTATGCAAAATACAATAGAAAGGTGCTGTTTTTATAAACTCTACCTACATGCAAAGGTTTCGGTACAATAAATTGCAATAATGTTTTCTTATAGAACATTTTAACCTTAGCTGAAGGTTTGACCATTTGAACTTGGGGTCAGAAAATATGATGTGGTGACATACTATGTTTGTGCTGCTGCAGGTTTGAAAAATAGCTATTGCCAACTCCAACCAGTTCTAATAACTAGTGAGACGGGTCATGTTTAGGAGATTAATTTATCTCAAGCAAAAGAGGGGATCTCGAAAAAGTAAAAAAATCATCTCCATGTTAAAGCTAAATATCTTCACAGAGGCAGATTTTAGGAACCAAGAAACTAAATATTAATTATGAAACTTGTCTTTAACAAAACCAAAAACCAAACAGATGGATCCATTCGTGTTACAAAGGCCAACCGAGGCTCAACAGGTGCGACTAAGTAGAGCCAGGTGTAAATATTCAGTGTGCACTTTTCTTTGGAAATGACGCAATGGAAGCTAATATTGTGATTTCTAGTATTTTTTTTGTCTGTGCATTCAGTCCCTTATTGGTGTAGTGATTTAAATCTTTGACTTCACTGCAGTAGACTCTGGAGCAAAACCAGGGTACATCACAAATTGTATTTGGCGGAAAAAACTTTGAAAAACAGGGAATATGATTTATCACTTCTTTTTGTTACTCATCCTGTCAGTATTCATGCAGTATGAATGTGACTGGACCAACAAGAACATGGCAGCGATTCAAGGGGAATTATAAGAACCTTTCGTAGACTGGTAGTATCCAAATGACTTGTATAATTGATAGGGGGGCTTTTTGATCTGTTTACTTATTTTAGATCTTTAAAAAGGCTCATTTGTATCTGGACCATAGAGTGGCCCACTATCCCCAGATCTCAGGCCAGCAGGAAATTTGTCCCTTAACTTAAATAAAGGGAGTCCTTTTTTATAAGGGATCCAGGGAAGAACAGGTTTGGGGGTCTTGAACTGAACCAGGCCACTTTGCCTCTGTGTTGCTAAAGATGCAGTTAGCATCACAAATCACAGTTGGTAAGCCTGGAACAGGCTAGCAACACAAAAGGTAATGTAATTACATCGCTAGTCTAACTATTGCTTACACTGACCTGAACATTGGAATTTTCCATGGGCAAATTCGCCCTCATGCGATCCAGAGGGGTGTTTTGTCTTAATGTGTTTGAATTGTCGGTCACCCAGAACTTAGGCAAATGTTGTATACAAAATTTTAAAAAGTAGTCCACCTGTTCCAAAATTCCTTTGTAAATCTTAACCTAAGTTATGTCCCCTGGTAGAATCCCTCCTCGCTGTGATTCATTTTTCTGTGGCCAGTAAAGTTTTTGTAGATGTGCCTCCTGACCTGTCAAATACACACATCCGATGGTGCAGTAGATAGTGCCTTTTCATACTTTTTCAGCATCTCTTACTGCATACAGGAATGCACCATAAGCTAAAAATCAGAGCCCAACATAGATCTTCTGTGTAACAGTCAAGGCATGGCTCTGTTCTGTGTGGTGCTGAATTTTGGGACCCTGCAGAGACCCCAATCTACATGGTATCACTGATGCAGGTAATTGCCAGTAAAAATTCAAATATTGACACGCAATTGTGAAGGAAGATACATGTGTTTGGATCTACTTTTATACCGTAACTTTATGAACAATACCTTACTTAAGATTTACTTGGAAAAAGAGCAGGATTAACCTGGATACTATTATGTTCGTTTTGTGAACAGCTCTTTAGTACCATAATTCAAATTTATACCATAATCCATCTCACTCCCAGTCTGGGGTTTGCAGCTCAGTACAATCTAAACACAAAACATTATTATTTGTAAATTTAAAACACTAACATGTTTTTAGAGAAGGTCTGCAGACTTACTCAGATCTCTCTTGGGACATTGTAAGATCTTTAATGGATCATATGTTTTCTGGAAGAATTTAGCAAAGTATATTTTCTTTAAGGGTGAGATGTCTCTTCCAACGTTTGCTTTGCTTTCTGATAGATCTGACAACAGCATCTATATCAGTGGGAAGGTGTAACAACGGTGTTCAGTAAGTTTTAAGCATGGCACTGACCAACAGTCAGAGAAAAGAAAATGTCTCTCCCCCGAGAAGCTTGTTGCAAATCACTTTGTTTCTCCTCTTCTTCCATGGCACCTTTGGGTCTTGTGGTTCCTGCTGCTCTTTGTGGCAACTGTTGAGATGAGCCCACAAGAGGCAGATTAACAAAGATTACTGGTACATCCAAATCTCACTCTGCATTACATAATAAATAAATCAAATTGTTTTATTACCAGTATTAAAACTGCTTTACTTCATGAGCTTTATTCTAGTGATTAATCTGACTTATGAGAGATCTGAACATACAAACAAAGGTCAGGTATAAAAAAATAAATAAAATAAAAAATAAGCTCTGCATTGGACACATCCTGATAAACTCAAACACTAACATCGATGTGAAAATGTCAAATCAAACTACTGTCCTTTGGGTTTCAAAACACTTTAACAGGTAATTCTCATTCAAATGCTTTTCATTGAATCGTTATTTGTGAGAAAAGAAAACGAAGCAATAAATAAAGTCTTAATTGTAGATTAAAATGTAACGTTTCTTAGTTAAATAAATTATCCATCCCTTTCAGATAAGGGATGAGTGATATTTGTATGAGTATGAGAAGGTACATGATCAAATTCAAATGGTTTGCATATCACTGAACATATTTGAAATCTTTGTAATGCTCAACAGCACCATAGCTTGTTCTCATCTTATTGTAAAAATCATTTGCTTTACCAATGAGGTTTACTGTTTCCTTTTCTAAAAAAAAAAGTTTTTAGTCTTTCCAAAATTGCACTGGAAATAATTCCAATCAATGAGATGTGTTAGGGTTTTTGTGAAGCTCATCCATGTGATGTCATTTGCCCAGTAAGAGTTGCTTTGTTTTTTTGAATGTGTGCGTGTGTGTTTTATTTTGTGACTTACTGTAAAATTAATCACCCATTGGAACAGGAATATATCTTGATGTAATATATCACACATCAATTAATTTCTGTTGTTGTCTGGAATGTGTTTGTGTGAAAAAATACCTCTGGCAGGGTGTGACTAACTAAAGGTGTGACTTTTTATCAATGTTTGTGGAAATCTGTTCGATTCTCAGAGAAGATTATTTTGATTTTTAGATAAGGTTATTTGCAATTATTTATAAAACTGGAAAAAAAGTCTTTTGATATTGCTGCACGACTGCTCCAAACATCACGCATTTTCCCAGCGCAAATTGTGGTGGGTGTATGAGAAAGATGCATTAAAAATGTTCCATTATAGTGCTTGAAAACTAATATTTTAAAAGAGGACCTGTGTTAGACTGACCAAGAGACGTTCTGGTTAATTTCTAACCTGTTATTTGTTTACTAATACTGTTCGATACATAAGCAGCTGTATTCTCAATACTCCTACTGTATATTCAACAAATAATAGTCACAATATTAGTCCAAGTACCAGGATAAGTATACATCTTCACTAGCCTTGACTTTCTTAAATCAAACAGGTTTGGAAGATGTCATATTGTCTGAGAACTCTTATTTTATCTGCTTTTTGCAGAGTGGTGTCAACTTTATACAAAAAACTGCAACCTGCCTTTCTATGCAAGTACATCACAAGGCAACACATGTGATATCTGTTTAAGTAGCAGTTTTTCGAGAAATATTTTAGCTACAGCTCATCAGTGATGAGATAAAATTCAAGAAAAAGGTGAATGTTCTCATATGTTAAAAACAACTAGTTATCTATGAAATTTGTATCCATAACCACCTAAAATCAACAGAAAAAGCCTCTATGATGTAGAGAACTGGCTTCCGGTATACATTTTTGATGGGTTTTTTTTTTTTTAAACAACTGAAGCATCCTAAAAAAACATCTTTATCACATGTGACAAGATTCAGCTATTCACACCCATATTTGGAAATTGTTGTATACTACTGACGCATCCATCCATCCATCCATCCATCCATCCATCCATCCATCCATCCATCCATCCATCCATCCATCCATCCATCCA
>JAUZNJ010041489.1:0-10022 GCA_034780135.1 Jordanella pulchra | reverse complement strand
GCAACCGGGTGTCATTACCACCAGCGTGAATAACAATCTTACTGTATTTAACCTTATCCTTAGCCAGCAGTTTCAGGATTTGATGTCGCCCGTTCTGGCCCCCAGCAAGCATTTGACTATGGTCCCTGGTGTCTATAACATACATTTCTTACTATGGCGCTGCCACTTACTAGAGTGGGTTTCTCAGTGGTTGAATTACTGAGAGGAAAAATCGATCAGAAACGTTGCTGGTAAGCAGTGGGCAGATCACTCACTAAAGGAGGCAGAGGAATCATCTGACACAGAGAACAGGGGAGAGGAGAGGGAGATTTAGAGAGAGTAGGAAAAGAGTTAGGAGAGAGAGAGAGAAGCCATAGCAGTGCTAAGCTAGTGCTAAGCTAGCGCTAGCCTAGGCTAGCTACCTCTTACAATCAGAAATAAAAGCTGTGTGAATGTAACAAGTGCCCAGTAGAAAGTGCAGTATTAGAAGCTGTGTTTAAAAGTGCTTCTGGACAGTTAGAGTAACTTAGAGATATCACAGAAAAGAGAACATAGCTCAGATGGAGGTAGCCCAAGCAGCAGCTCATAATGCAAAAAGCAATCAAACAGGAAGTGAACGCGACACAAACAGTAAGTGAGTCAAATTCAACCCCATTTCTGTGCGCTCGCAACCTCAAACTTGGTGTGATTTTCGTACCACCAGGTTGAGCAGCACCAGCCGACCACAGATTGGCCTGTTTCATCCAATCAAAGCCCGCCTTGCAAACACTACCTTCAGTTCAACAGTCGGGGGTGATACTGGCGTTGGATGCAGGAGTTTGCCCTGCAATCGAAGGGTTGGTGGTTCAAGCTGCCAGTGTTATTGTTGTGTCATCAGAAAACGATCTTCATTCCTTGTTTGTTCAATAAAAACTGAATATTAACCGTTTAGAAAAAGACATCCGATCTTATGATTGCAGAAACTTTCATCAGAATTTGCATTACAGTATTTTTAAAAAGTTGCCTATAATGAAAATGATGTTCAGAAACTTCTGCTTCTTGGTGCGGTCCTTTGTGATTGGCTGTTTTTCAACAAACTGAATCAAAGGTGGGCTTTGATTGGATGAAACAGGCCAATCTGTGATTGGCTGGTGGTGCTCAGCTTGGTGGCACAAAAATCACGGCAAGTTTGAGGTTGCGAGTGCGCAGAAATAGTGCCGAGCGCGAACAGACTTAGCTGAGCGCGAGCACAGTGAGCCGAGTGTGCATTTTGTCAGTGTGTGAGGTTGGTATGCACAAACTGCACTCAACCTGGTGGCACAAAAATGACACCATACAACTGTACTGCTGTGTATGATATTTCTAAAATGAGGATCAGTTCTTTAGTTTAGCTTTAGTTTAACGCAACCTTTTTTTAAAACTTGTTTATTCTGACTAGAGTATTAATGTTTGGCAGTAGCCTAGTCAACGTCCTGTCTTTAATTTCCAGGATTAAAATGCCAGAGGAATCGCATGGAAAAACTCTCTCAGCTTTTATTAAAAGGGGTGAAAGGCATCACACGCTGATATTGTCCAACAGGAATAAATCATTGCTTTCTGAACTGATTCTTCTTTTTCACAGTTGTCTCATTTTTAAATTTGCCTCTTTTCCCATCAGAAACAAACTTAAAAAAATTGTTTTAAGGAAAACATTTGTTTGGCCAACTGCTGATAAAACTTCTGTTTTCTTTCTTCTAGAGTTTATTGAACTTCGGGGGTTTAACTCTGAGACACAGCAGGGCGATCCACCACAGTCCTGCATACAGGAGTCCTCTCATACCGATAGTTGTGGAGCAGACGGTAAGTGGCCCCTTAGCACTCACCATCCTTCAGAGGATTACCCACAATGCACTGCATGTATGTCTGTCTGTTTTGTTTTTTTTGCAGGGGTTAGTGACGGGCTCTGCCACAGAACAACACTGTCAAAGCAAACATGTGAAAGGGTTGATTTTAATGTTCGAGTCGTTCAGTTTGGGTCTGGACTTTGACCAATAACAAGACCAATAAACCAAAATGTTTCTTACAGATTATTAAAATAGACACATTTATGGGATAAATACTTTCTCTGTTATATATATTTATATAACATATTCTCTGTTATACTCCGGATCCATTCACGGTCCTGCTTCAGCATGTCTCCACTCTGGCACTCTGTTCGGATTTGTTGGCTGCGTCCTGCGGAGGCTGGATTTGTCAGCCGGTTGCGTCATAGCGCCGCGCCCGAGCCTGTTCGGATTGCTAGACTCCTTCGTCCGCAGCCGATTAATGCAGCCTTCTTTTGGCCCTTTTTGAAGGATGGGACCCGTGTTTCCTACGCAGCCTTCGTTTTCCCATGATTCATTGCAAGTTAAGGAAAGACGGCTGCTCCGTGCTCAGAGGAAAGAAGAAATGGCGACGAACAGTGAAGAATATTGGAAATGCAGTTTTTAATACAATAAAATTAAGTGAATAGTTCCGTCTGAAATTAATGAAAATATATTTTTAAAAAGTTCATCGAATCAGATATGTGGCGGTAATGTTTGGTTTATTGAGAGGGTTTATTCTGTGACTTTATTAATGGGTTTAGCTGATATTTAAGCTCAGATTCCAATATCTGTGCAATGAACAACAGATCTGAGATCTGCTGCTGAAGCTCCTCAACAATGAAATTAGCAACAGAACATTAGTAAGAAGTTCGGCATCCAATCTTTGCCTGATTTGTGTATCAACTGTTGCGGTTGCTAGGCAACAGAGTGTATGCTGAGTGAGGGGCGGTGAAAGCCGGAGAAGGCTGGACCTGTTTGGATCCACATCCATGAGTCTTCCAGACTTCTTATTTTCACGGCCCTAGAAGGACCCGGTCCAGGTAGAACTGGGTCCTTAGAAGACGCGGCCCATGAAATCGAACATACCCTGGTATTACTACTCTCACAGAATTCAGTGATGCTCAGCTACAGAATATGAGCTCAGCAAGGTCATGTGAAGGTTCTCCACCAAGACCAGAGATGTAAAAAAATAATCCATTCAGGATTAATTGCTGATTAATGGATTCTTAAAATGTATCCATTCTGATTAATTGATCAGACCCAGTTGAGGAATTTCTTTCAGTGCTGTTATGTTACTTGCGTCCAACAGAGGGCGGCACTGTCCATAAAGTGATCAGGTCTATTTTCTCCTTAAAGGAAGCCGATGGAGGAAGTAGCAAGACATCACTACTGAATTTAATAATGAAACAGAGAATGCATAAACATATCGGCCAATGAGGAAATAACCCTCGAGTATCGGCCTAAAGCGTCGGGGGGGTCTGACTCTACCATACTACAGTGATAGAGCCACTCTAAACCAAAGGTATGGCTGTGTTTTCTAGGGGAGAGGAGAACGGGCGTACGACATCTACTCCCGTCTCCTGAGGGAGAGAATCATCTGTGTGATGGGTCCAGTAAGTGTTACTGATGATCTCGAAGATGTTGAGATGTTTTCAGTAAAGGTCCTCATCAAGTATCTCTATATTTCCAATGAGCTCAGATTGATGACAACGTTGCCAGTCTGGTTATTGCCCAGCTGCTCTTCCTGCAGTCAGAAAGCAACAACAAGCCCATCCACATGTACATCAACAGTCCTGGTAAGACATCCGATGCTAACGGGAGTCCAGCTGAAAGGCTCACGTAGATAATAAAGTCTCTGCAGCCAAGACTTTCAAACTTGTTGTTGCTGTTCTCAAAAATGTCTAATTTAAACTTTCAATCACTACTTCTTTCATCAAAGACAGCTTCTTTCAGTTTCTGGGGGGATGAATCCTGGCTGTAATCCTTTGATCTGCTCCCTCCTCTGTGCAGGCGGCGTGGTGACCGCAGGGCTGGCCATTTATGACACCATGCAGTACATTCTGAACCCCATCTCCACCTGGTGTGTGGGCCAGGCGGCCAGCATGGGCAGCTTGCTCCTTGCAGCAGGTACGACTGGCATGAGGCATTCGCTGCCCAACGCTCGCATCATGGTGCACCAGCCTTCAGGTGGAGCCAGGGTAAGCAGACCTCCTCAGAGCATGAATGCATTGAATGGAGATGAAACCGGCTGAGAGCTAAGGGGGCGTGTCTCCAGGGCCAGGCCACAGACATCGCCATCCAGGCTGAGGAGATCCTGAAGCTGAAGAGACAGATCAACAACATCTACGCTAAGCACACGGGGCAGGCGCTGGAAACCATCGGTACGTACAGGAGGATTGTAGCCTTAGCTTTAACAACAGTAGGGATGTTCCTGAGTGCAGCTTAAAACTTGTTGTGGTGACAGTAGAAACAGTTTACTGGTCGGACTGGAGATGGATTGCTGTTTGGACCTAGAATTCTTTTTCATTCATTTATTAAACATCTTAAAAAATTAACACAATTAATTTCCTTTTTTCATACATGCTTAAGTCCAGAGCAGGAACTTCCACTGCTTGTTTCTCTCCTGTAAATCTGATGCTCAAGCAGCATCACAAGTGCCTGTTCACTGTAGGTTTTAGAAATCACGCTGCAGCAGCACAGATGTTCAATACGCTAAAGTCAGCTCTAGCAGGATTCTCCAGCTAGCCAACATCGGAACATAAGAAGAGCAATTTGAGGAACAAACTAGATTGTTTGTCTTTAGAGGTTTTAAAGAGGAAAATTCTAATACTGCCGCCTGTGGCCAAAACACGGAACTGCAGCTCTCTTCTGCTTGTCCTAAATAAAGTTTTTTTTTCTTACTGTGTTCACCTTATGTGGAGTTGCCGTTGGTGTCTGAGTTGAGCTAGATGCTGGTTGTTTCTAAGCTAACCTGTTTGCTTGGTTGAACCCATTTAACAGGGACGCAGCGTGAGAACTTCTGACCCAAAGTAAATTGAGGGAAATAGGCTCCAGGATGATAGATGCATTGGTGCTACTACTGAGGTGTCTGATCATCAAGCCATGTTGGAGATGAATAAAGTCAAATAGAAAGATCTTTTCAGTAAAAACCGGAAAACCTCACACGTCCAGTTGCCTCAACTGAACTTTCCCAACTTGACAATGACCTGGATGACAGAGAACCATCCCCGATAAATCTAATCGAAACTTTTCAACTTTTATTAAAAACTGGATCCCATTTGGGGCGTGCAGGTGGCACAGTGGTTAGCGCACACGACCCATGTATGGAGGCCTTAGTCCTCGGAGCAGGCGACCCAGGTTCGAATCCAGCTTGTGGTCCTTTCCCGCATGTCTCCCCCCCTCTCTCATACCTCCTTTCCTGTCAGCCTGCTGTCAGAAAAACGAGCCACTAGTGCCGTAAAAAGCTCAAAACAAAAGTTTCCTGCCTTCTGTTAATAGATGTTCTTTTCTCTCCACCCTTCAGAGAGTGTGATGGAGAGGGATCGCTACATGAGCCCAATGGAGGCTCAGGACTTTGGCCTCATCGACCGGGTCCTGGTCCATCCACCCCAGGCAGGCCAGGATGAGCCAGAGCTGGTGCAGAAAGAACCAGCAGCCAGTCCATCTCCACAGACTGAGTCTGCAGCCCCAGATCAGGCCTCCATCAGCACCACCACCCCCTCCTCCTGCAAACCAGAACCTTGAACAGCCTGATCTGGGATTTGACGGGCTCTGAGAGCAGGACCAGGCTCCTTGGTTCTTTACCAGCTGTCTCCTCTCCTTCATCGCCACTCTGGTGATTAGTTGTACTGGTGATTACTTTTAAACAAGCAGACTTTCATCCCTGTAGTGAATGAGATGATCCTCAGCCGCCAGCGGTCATCCTCTGCTTCAGACAGGAGCTCAGCGATCAGAAGGTTTTTAGCCATGAAAGACGAGGATCTCACAGAAATATTCAGAGGAGTCGTTTTCTTTGTTATTCAGATTTCTAATAAAGACGCTCAGTTACACCTCAGAGTCTTTTACTGGATCAACGTGACAATCAGGGTTTTCAACGTTATATTTTAGCCTTAAAAAACCATAAAATTGCATGTTGATTTAGATTTTTGAAAAACATTAAGACTGGCTTTTATTTTCCCTAAGAAAAGCTCCACAATTAAATTAACCACTGCAAAAAATAAATATAGAGAAACTATAGGGAATAAACTGAGTCCAGGTAGCCGAGGTCACCTCTTTCTTTAAATGTATGATATGATTCAGCATTTCTGACCAAACATTTGGACACTGAACATGAATAAGTTCAATTTTCATTCAGAGGAAAATATGATGTCATTTGGTAAAACCTTTAAATGATGATGTGGGTTGAACGGTACTTCCTGCTACAGTCGATAGGTTTGGTTCTATTTTCAGGATGAAGATGAAGTTATTGTGAGACCAAATACCAGGATGCATAGAAAACACAACCTCCTCGGGATGAATGGCATCTAATTCAATCGGAGGTTAGATGGACACCTGAGGAGCTCCTTTATCTCAGACGCTGCAGAGTTTTATTTAAATTTAAACAAATCTCTCAGTAAAACATGCTCAATAAGCTTTCACACCCGTCCTTTGTAGATGTTTTTGACAAAGACTGAGCCACACATTCAAATGAAGATCAAGCTAAAAATATCCATTGTGGGATGAGAACATCAACCCCAGAATAACGTATTAGTTCTCGTCATCCAGCGTGCGTTTCTTTAAACTTTTGCAGTTTAGATGTTAAAAGAAAACTTCTTATAGGAGCTCTGACATTTTTATTTGCAACTAATTAGGAATAGGATTCATACATTTGAACCACATGGTGCCAGTGAGGTTTGGTCAAACCATATCTTGGATTTGTTGTTTGTGCCTCAGTAAAATGACTCCAGGAGTCATCATATTATCTTGTGTTGCCAAACTCTGCTCTACTCTTTTACCCTAACAGATATTGAAAAACTGACCCACACCTTTGGCTCCTCTGGACTGGACTGCTGTGACGTACCGCCCCAAAATCTCCAGAACTCTACGGCTGGCTGCAAAAAAACATTGAAAACATCCTCCACTTACCTTCCTGGCTTCCAGTAGCCACCAGGGTTAAACATTAGATCGATTTCCTTTCTATCTCAGAGAACAAGTCAGCCCACAGAGCTCAACACCTACGTTGGACCTGGACTGAGCTCCATGGAGGGACTGTCTGCTCCCTGACACTAGAGAGAACAACCGTCATCTAAAAAAAACTCTGAAATCATGGCTTTTCATCTTATAAGACCATTACTGTTTAAACCTTTGTTGTTTTCATCGTTTTTTAAAAACCCCGTTGGACCAGAAATAAAGATTAATGCAGTAGAAATAAGATCACTTTTATTAAAGACTAAAACCCAGATCAGATAATAATAAGATTTTGGAGGATCTGGTGTTCTTTTAAATGTATGACTGTGAAGATTTGATTAATTATTAAGAGACTGATTAATTAATCAGATCCAGAGTTTAACATTCAGCCTAATTCACTTCACAACATAATCTGGGTGTAAAAACTGCACTTAGAAATGTCTGTAGGAGCCATAAATGTATGATGTTAATTTATCATATAATGAATGGTTGCTATGGTGATGTGTAGTGTGTATGTCATGTGACACCTTTTGGTGAAGGGGGCGGGTTGCTTCAAAAGGGGTGTGCTTACCTGTACCGGGTTTGACAGGAGAGAGGGGAGCGGGGGAGCCATATTTTTTTGTTGACCGTTTTTGCCTTGCTAAAGATGAACTGCGAATTATGTAACACCATATAGACCTGTTTCCAACTGAGTGTAAGCAACGTCAAAAGCCGCTGTTTAATAAATCATCCACCATATAATCCTGGATTCAGTGCGCTTCTCTATTCAAGCGACGGCAGCGCGTCAGACAAACAGGACCCTACCTTTCCCTCTCAAGCGGTTAGGCTGATCCTTTTTTGGAGTCGCAACAATGTCTTTGAAAGTTATTAAACTGTTTATGAATATAACCAGTAACAACATAAAAGTCCTAACATGAATCATGATGGACTTGAGTTCATTTATCTTTTTTATAAACCTTTGGTGGAAGGTCTGACCCACCCTGGACCATAATCAGGGAAACACTTGTGTGTTTCCATCAATAATAGGACTTCAGTTTCTGCCTTTATGCCAAACCCAATATTCACCATAACCTCAACCTAAAGTGAACTCACATTAAACCTCTGAACTAGGTCACATACAGTTTTCCAGAATCACTTTGAGGCTAACCGATGGTCTTTCTCCATGGTATTTCCCCAGGCCTGATTTTTGCATCCACCGGGGCAGCAAGACTCTTGTCCTCGCAGTACTTCCTCGCTGTCTCGGGAGTCTGACAAATCGACCAGGCTTGATAGGACTCCTACAACTTGTGAGCATCCCTTATGCCGATGCCAACCATCAGGGTCAAGGTTTACAACCACGACAGGCACCATAGACCTCATGGACCCAGCTATGGGTGACCACATTGATAGATGCAGAGAAAATGGTCCACTCAGACTCCATGTCCTCAGCCTCCCCCAGAAACTGAGAGAAGAATACTGAACAAAACCGTTTCCTTCCTAGATATGGCACCTATGGAGCTAGTTCACTGTCTACAGTGTTGCAAGTACACTGCTGATGGTTACACCTTGGCATAAGAAGAGGAGGTAAATTGCACGACTGAAATGAAATCAGAGGATGTAGAGGACACGCACTGACACATCAACCAGCAAACAGTCTTGATTCTCAGAGGGGATCACAGCCACAGGGAGAATCTGCTTGTTTTCCCTCACTGGGATATAGAACTCCATATGGCATCTTTATTAAGTAATTTTAGATTTGTTACAATACAAAGAACAAACCTGTGCCGCCTTACACATAAAAAAATACAATATAGCCTACCCCACATGAACAAGGAGTCAATCTTCTCCCGTCCACGTCACCCCTCAGCCATCAAGAGAGGAGAAACAGAAGCAAGCAAACATAAATAGAGCTATAAAACAAAACAATAAAAAACTAGAATCCTAGGTACCAAAAGAAAAGACTCAATGGGACCCCAAAGTGCCGAAAATGTGTCTGATTTGTGATTGAGATCATGGGTCAGCTTTTCCAAAGGAAGGATAACACATATCTGAGTGAGACATATTTACTGTGGGAGCAGAAGAGACATCCATTGTAATAAAATACATTTCTTGGCAAGAAATTGAAGAATTGTAAACAAGGATTTAGAATGTGCATCCAAATGATTAGGGGAAACATTTAGAAGATAAAACAAAGGAGACAAAGAGAAGTGAACACCCAAAACCTTTTCAATCACCAAATGTACGTCCCTCCAAAATGTCCTTAATAAATCACATGACCAGAATAGATGGAGAAAAGTATCTCTATGTCCCAAACATTTACAGCACAGATTGGAACGGTCGGGGAACATCCTTTGTAGACGAACAGTGGTATAGTAGGACCTACAGTTAGGGCCAGAAATATTTGGACAGTGACACAAGTTTTGTTATTCTAGCTGTTTACAAAAACATTCAGAAATTCAGAACTACAATTATAAATATATATCTAGATATATATATATCTAGATCTATCTATCTATCTATCTATCTATCTATCTATCTATCTATCTATCTATCGATCTATCTATCGATCGATCGATCGATCGATAGATAGATATATATAATATGGGCTGAAAGTGCACACTCCCAGCTGCAATATGAGTTTCCACATCCAAATCAGAGAAAGGGTTTAGGAATCATAGCTCTGTAATGCATAACCTTCTCTTTTTCAAGGGACCAAAAGTAATTGTTGAATGGTCTCTAAGGGCTGCAATTAACTCAGAAGGCGTCTCCCTCGTTAACCTGTAATCAATTAAGTAGTTAAAAGGTCTGCGGTTGATTCCAGGTGTGTGGTTTTGCATTTGGAAGCTGTTGCTGTGACCAGACAACATGCAATCAAAGGAACTCTCAATTTAGGTGAAGCAGAACATCCTGAGGCTGAAAAAAAAGAAAAAATCCATCAGAGAGATAGAAGACATGCTTGGAGCAGCAAAATCAACAGTCGGGTACATTCTGAGAAAATAGGAATTCACTGGTGAGCTTGGGAACTCAAAAAGGCCTGGGCGTCCACGGAAGACAACGGTGGTGGATGATCGCCGC
>JAUZNJ010041488.1:0-10023 GCA_034780135.1 Jordanella pulchra | reverse complement strand
GATGGATGGATGGATGGATGGATGGATGGATGGATGGATGGATGGATGGATGGATGGATGGATGGATGGATAATATAATATAATATAATATGCTAACAGACACTCCTGACACTACAAACTAGTAAAGGCTCTACAAAAACTAGCTCAGTGGTATTAATTGTATAAACTTTCCATATATTTATTGAATTATATTTCAAAACTACTTTTAATCCATATCTGGTTAGAAGTCTACCTCACAATTGTCTATTTGTATATGGTAGTTCACGTAAAATGTATATAAAACCTATTGATCGTTCGGGTTTGGGATAATGTGAAAAGTCCAAGAAATGTGAATACTTCAGCAGGGCTCTGTATCGCTCTTTCTTTTAATAATCATATACTTTCTGACCAGCAGATGGCAGCACCACCTAATGTTCCCAGAGCCATCTTCGAACTCCTGCTACGACATATTCATGCGCCGGAAATGTTTCATACTCCGAGTGCTGATGTGTTTCTGAGAAGTTGACAGATACCTCAGGGTCTGATTATTTTATTTCGGTATATTAACGGGTACAGGCGGGAGCTGGTGTGAGGTCCATGACAGAGAAGACCCAGCGGAGGAGATCTTCAGCAGAGACGAGTAAAGGGGAATGGCGGTGAGAGAAGCAGACATCCATCCAGCAAAGCAGGAACAATGGTTCATTTCAATATGAACTGACTGCAGTCACTGACCCCCTCTGACAAACTATGACAAAGATTGAGACATAATGATATCACGTTTTAACGTCCTTTTCGCTTTTGATAACAACTACAACATTAAGCGCTTAATCATACGTAAAACAATACGTATTAAGTACCCAGTGAAGTCTTTTTAAATTATTATCTCTTGATAAATAAGGTATAACTGCTTACCTGTTGCTATTTTAAACTTGAAAAGGCTCCCACATGCTTAAAGAAGCAAAAGAATAGCAGGAAACAACCATTTAAAAGTTATTCCCTGAAGCTTTGAATCTGGTAACATCATCTAATCATTTCACATGCCTGATTAAATCTTTTTAGATGTCCATTTAAAAGAATGGATGTCATCTAAAAGTATGAACTTTTTTAATTTGTCATATTAATACAACTACATTGTGTTGGTATTTAATGTCCAACAGAAAAGCAGTGTGTGAATGTGGATGGGACATGAGATTATAGTTTGTATACCGAGTCGGTTTTAGGTCTGAATTTTGATTAGGCTATTTTAACACAGAAATATATTATGATCTAAACCCCTATGATCAGGTATGTGTCTACTTCTAACCAGTTTTATTCTAGGAAATCTAAAATCGGGTCACTTAAAGAGTTTTAGAAACAACTTGGATAAATAAAAATCAGTCATTGAGTTCAGAATCCTTCAAAATTAAGCCAATCAAATGTGTTTATTTGGAGTTTTAATAGACAGATAGACACTGAATGACTCAACTTTTAAGGAAAATGACCAAACGTGTTTCAATTTATAACACTATAAATGTCACTATGTCTGCATATTTTGACCACTAGTTCCTTCAGAAAGCATGAAATATTTGAATAAAAGGATTGTTATTTACAAAAATGAATTGACTTCTATTGGTCAGGTTGAGAGCAGTTTGGTTTTACTTACAAAGATCTCTGTGTTTTCTCTCGTAGCCCAAAGGTAAAGTTGGAACAAAAGGAAAGAAGCAAATCTATGAGGAGAACGATGCAACGCTTAAGTTCTACACAAGAGTCATCCTTGGAGCCAATGTAAGACAGATTCATATAATTGTTGTGGTCTTTCTTTGGAAACCAGCTGCTATTGACTGGATGCTGACAGTTATAAAAGCTTAGCATTGATGAGATTAGTAGAAGGGTTTATGATTCTTTTCCTGCCTTTTCTTGAAAATAGCAAACAAACAATGACCGGTCTAAGAGTGAAACAGTGTCTCATGTAAAGATTTTCTTTGTTAACTTCATAACTGTGCAGTTACATTTTTTCTTAATAATGTTTTGTTATATTCAAAACAATTTTTAAAGGACCAACATCCTGGCTCATGCTCCAACAACTCTTTATAACTTTTAGGGCACTGCACAACGTTTCTGTTCTCCTTACGAAACATTTTCTGTGCCGTAACTGCTTCAAAACAAACAATTTTTAAGATGTATGATTTTTACAAGATCAGAAATATACCCAGGATCTTGGCTCTACATGTCTTTATAGGGTTAACCAACGTTTGCATATGATCTCTTGAGTTCTGTTAGGCACTGCAGAAGTTTTCTGCAGGTCAACAGGCCTTCTTTTCCTATTCTTGATTAACTAAAAGGTGTTTTGCATCAATCTAAACAATAGAATCTATATCATTTCCAGTTCCTGGTGTCAAACCAAGTTTCTTAACTTTGAAGAAGTTTTAAGTGGAAAAGCAGATGTTTAAGAACATGAACTGATCAAATGTGGAGTTTTTCAGACTTGATCCAGTAGCTGAGTGTAAGTGGTTCATTCATACTTCCTGGTTAATGAATCATGGTGACGATCAGACTTTCTGCCTTAGAGTTCAGTTATAGATAGTTGTACATGGACATTATTCAATGATACCAAAACCAATCAGTTATATTTGTGTTACTGTTTTGATGAGATTCCTATTTCTAATTACATTTCTCCTATAGGCAATATATGCAGCTGTGAATTTTTTAGTTTTCTACAGTTCTTCTACATTTTGGACCTGGGTGAGTGGATTTAAGTGTCTCCTGAATGTAGTCATCTTGTTGTCCTTTGTAGTCCTGATCTTGTCATGTTTCTTACAGCTGCTGCTGGTGTTTGCGCTGGCCGTGTACGTCGGGAGTTACCGCTCTATGTCAGCCATGGCCAAACCGGCGTTTGCTGAGGATGGAAGTCTCTTGGATGGAGGAATAGACCTAAACATGGAGCAGGGAATGGCGGAGTAGGTCATATTATGAACAGTGGATTAAATATTGTTTAAAAAAGTCGATCTAATCTCAAAGTTTTCACTTCTCTGAATCTGTTATGGGTCTCTAAGACCTGCATCATCAGGGCACAGCTGCCTCAAGTGCAGTTATAAAAGAATGGGCTCTCTTTTTTTTGAAAATCCAGTTTCTGATTGGAGAAAGACATGATAGAATCTGCTTTGTATAAATGTTCTTTATTCAAATAGATTTGTTATTTATTTATTTTTAATAAAATATTGAACATCAGAATGCTGTCTAGTCATAAGGAGGTATACTGGGAAGGAAACATTGGTTAAAAATACTGAATTTCCTTCTTTTTTTTTTCTTTTTTTTTTTTTAATCCAACATCAGATTTTTATTTCTGAGGCAAATTTAAAAGCACAAGCCTTAATAACATGAATAAAGATACAGCTTCCACTGTTAAATCCAAGTTATGTTCTTGTAGTGTAACTATGATTCTGTTATTCAGTCTAGGGTTGTCAAAAGTGTCGATACTCAAACCTTGTATCTGGATACAATACAAATTTAAAGTGTTTACATATTTTAAGGGCTCAACAGTAATTCATTTACTGTTAATTTAAGATTTCTGGGTTATTTATTTTGCACATTTATTAAACTCACATCTGTGATGGTGTTTAGAAAACATGTTCCATAGTGAGATTAAAAAGGGGAGTTTTCAAAGTTAACTTTTTTTTTCATACCTTTTAATTATTTGGCCTTTTTTTATCCCAGTTGTACTAAAAATGGTATAAAGTATAGAATATTTTCCTGTAGTGAGTTTTAAATGTCAGTATCGTGACAACAAAAGCATTTATCTGAAGTCTTAAAAACACTGAAACATTTTTTTTTCCATATTTACACTCTTTAAATATAATTTTATTTTGCCGTCTCATTAAAACTATGTCAAATTTAAAGTTTAGAAACTAATATATAAAATCTAGTCCAAATTCTCAGAATCCTTCCTTTGGAATTTGTCTTAAAGATTAAAAAGGTGGTAAAACCCTCTATCTCCTCCTTATAATTTGTGCTGTCTTTGATTGTTTTTGGTTTTCAGACACCTTAAAGACGTGATTCTGCTCACCGCCATAGTGCAGGTGCTTAGCACCATTTCTTCTTATTTCTGGTACCTTTGGTTACTGGTAAGAACTTTTATCCTTTCATCTCTGGTACTTTCTTTCTTCTTCTCCTAACATATTTGTTCTTTGTGCATGCTTTAGGCCCCCGCTCGTGCCCTGCACCTGCTCTGGGTGAATTTTTTGGGCCCCTGGTTTATGGCAGAAAATCCTTCAGCACCAGAGGAGGTGAACGACAAAAAGCAGAGAAGACAAGAGCGCAGACAGATGAAGCGATACTGATGCTGCAGAGAACACTGAGCGGTATCTTGAAAGAGAAGGAGAGGAACCCGTTAGTTATTCAGGAGGACATTTTTGGTTATCGAGTTAAATCCATTTGATCCACTGATATCCTATTTTTCATGTTTGTTTTCTTTTTGCTTTCATTCTGTAATCGAATGTTTCCCTAAATTATGAAATGAAGTGTTCCCTGTTTAGATTATGGCTCGCTCTTAATCCCATTTATCTTCATGGCAAAATGGGAGTTTAGATTTTGCAGAATGCTTTTCCACATACTTTTTTTTTTTTTCTTCCACACCGCCGTCCAAAACAGTTTTGTAACATCATATCTTTTAGTTTCAAAGAAGCTCAGTAACACGATGTGTCCTGATGTTTAGAAACAAAATCTAAAGCCTTAATAGGAGCATGGGAACAACTTTGCAATAAAATTCTTTCTCTGTGTGTGTGTGCTGAGTTTTTTTTATGACTGAACAGCTGCTCTTACGAGTCCACAGTGTTTTTAACAACACAACAGTAACATTTACAGTTTTTTTTTTTTTAAGATTTGATATGTTAAATTCAAAGTTTTTTTTTCTATTTCTATTTTCCTGACCGAATGTGTTAAATCCTGTGAAGATGGTTATAATGAGTAAAAAAAAAAGTCTACATTTTTGCTGGTGTGTAATATATAGTTGGGTACATTTACCAAACACTTTTTAAAAAAAGTTTAATAAACTAAATAAATACATGTTCTTAATGCTGTCCTTTTTTAATGCTGATTTTTAAATGTCCTTTATGAATGATTTCAATCTACAAACTCCCAATGTTTTTTTTTTTTTTTTTTACTTTTTCAGTAAGCATGAAAGACATTTCTGTTTCTGTATGATCCTTTTTTAAAATCAGGATATACACCCCTACCCTTTAAGTTTGAGGAAAAAATAGGGCTTCTCTCCTTTATGTGACCATCTTTTTATATCCAAACCAGGCTTCAGGGTCAAGGTCAAACAAAGGTATGGCCTCTTGTAAATTCTGGGCCTTTACATGTTAAGATCCATGTTAGGATTTTATTTTATTATAAAATACACAGACAACAGGTTGATCTGCAGAGAAGGAGCCATTTCAGTGCAGTTATGAGCCTGTTTTTTTTTTTTGTTTTTTTTTTGGCCTACTGTTTCTTTGAAATGTTGCTTCACTTCATTCCCAACATTACTTTCTAAAGTGTTCTCTGAGAGTCCAACATCGGGATTTGAGGCAGGTTTGGATTTTGATTGGGAAATTTGAGCAACAATTCTTTTCTCCTTCAGCTATTCTGTTGCAGATTAGCCTCAGTGTTTGGGGTTCATTGTCTTGTTAATGAGCCACTGTGGACCGGATGGCATTACATTAGACTCTTGAACACGACGGTTTTCAGTAGAGTTTATGGCGGATTCGGTGACAGAATCATCCTTTCATATCTGTGTAGTAAAGTGTTTTTACTGTTTTTTTTCTTCTAATACAGTATAACCAAATATTTCTACTTTGGTCTCATGTTTAAAAGTTGTCCACTGTAAAAACAAAAAAAACTATTTCCTTTAAAAAAAAAAAAAAAAGTTAAATATAGAGACAATAATTTAAGCCAATTCAAAAAAATCATAGGAGTTACAATCTTTATCAAGTGAATTATCAGTACCTATACCTTTAAGTTGTTGGTTGTTTCAAAAGGTGAAAGTACAGCTAATGTTTGTGTTTTTGTTGTAAAATATGAGAAAAACAATGTTTAGAGCTGGATTTTTAATTGGAGGCTCAATATTCACTTAATGTTCACCTTTAACAATACAAATTGTTGCTTTAGAGATGCTGCCAATGAAAATAATGCTGTATGTTCTTTACAATGACAATATATATACATTTTTTAATGGTCTATTGTTCATTTCCCTGTTTCAACCTTGTTTTGTCTAATCACAGATCAGAACCACCATGGTGTGAGCTACTGGTTAGTGAGCTGAGGATTCGCTTCTTGGAGCAACTATAGAGGATGGAGGTTCAAAACTCGGACTGTAAATAAGAAGTATAATTCTTAATAGGCTTGAGATTTATAGTTTTAATTGCCCTTAAGTGACAACTACTTTCACATAAGTTGGGAAAAAACATACAATAACTCTAAATGATTAAGTTAAAGTCTTAAACTCAAAACATTTGCTGAAGTTCTGCCAACTTTTCTGTTTTTATAGTGTTAGTTGTTCAGAAACATCCTACTAACTAGTCATCCTGCCTTATTGTTCTATAAACCATGCTGGTTGAGTTTTTCCTTTTTAACTGCCATACACTTTAACCCAGGTATAACCAAAGTTGGTCTTTGGAGGCCGCTGTCCTGCAGATTGTAGTGGTTCCCCTGCTTCAGCACAGCTAATTTCCATTGATAGCTGATTAACAGGCTTTTGCTGAACTGCAATTATCAGAATCAGCTGTGCTGAAGCAGAGAAACCTCTAACACAACTATGTAAATGCAGAAGCAATATATCATGAGATCAGGCAGGATGCCGGCTTAAGTCACAAAGTTACTTAAAGACAAAGTCTGTGTATCAGATCTCAGTCCCATTGAAAGCATTCAGGCAGAGCTGAAAGCGAGGCGGCCCACACATCTGACCCAGTTACACCGGTTCTTTTGTAGAAGGATGTTTGGCCCAAAAAAGCAGTTTGAAAAGCATCTCTACACAAGTCGGAAGGCAATTAATGTAAAGTTCAGAAAGCTAAAAAAAAACATTTCTTTCATTATTGTAACATTTATTACATTGAAAGGTTTGCAGGATGAACTACCCTGAAACAGGAAAAGTTTAGTAAAGTTGCATAATGAGAAAAAAACCCTTATGAGACTTTTTTATAAAGTTAATTCACTATCTGGTTTCAGTCACAGCTTTTAATAAACAACCAGGAATCAAAAATCTAGTTTCTCTTTAGAATGCTTCTATGTTCTTTTTTTTTTTGGCCATTTAGGATCGGAAAGGTTTGTGTTTTCACTACATCATGACATGATCTGATTTATTCTCTTTTAAAAAAACACTTGTGCTGATTTTTTTTTCAGTAGTTGAATCTCCAATAATCTCTGACTTGCCATTATGGTTAAAACACCGTGGCCTCGTGAATGAACAGCTTTAGAGGGGTTTTACTCACAGCATGCAGACAAATGCTGTCAGAAACGATTATTAATAGGAGCGCCACTTTAATGGCAGTTGCTGCAACACTTCAAAACCCTCATAAGTCAATATTTAGTGCCTCTTGAAACTGCTCACCCATTTAGGATTAGTTGTTGGGGCTGACAGATAAATGCGGAGATGACAGCCTAATCCCTAAACACTGAAGTTATGTAAAACCTATCAGAGAAGCTTCCGTTTTTATCCAGCGACTTTAGTCTTATCCTTAAGGCAAAACGCTGCTTATTAGGTCTTTTAAGTCACTCTGTGTATCCACTGTTGACAAAGTGAATTGAGTGATTAAGCTGAAGCTCCAAAGGGAACCAGTGGGCCGGTAAAGCTCTGGTCTACTCCCCCCGAAAAAACATAGCAAATTTGCTCAACAAGCTAAAACCTGTGGTGTGGAAGTTTAACGCAGAATCCGTTGTGTACAAAATAGAAAAGTTTGCTTTTATGTTGGGTTGAAATCTAAGCAACTCCTTTTTTTTTTTTTCTTACCAACTTCATACAGTTGCTCCCATATTTTCTGAAGATTTCCCAAAATGCTTTGCAGTTCTATACTGTCTCTATTATAGGGTTATAAACAAAGTAACCAAAATTAGAGCAGTTCTGCATCCAGTTGTCAGGGCCAATCCCAGATGTGGGCTTTGAGATAGACCATGCTGCAGTGTAATTTGGTCCTGGGGGCCAGTCACTCGCATACAAATCTCTCCCCCCCCCATGCACACACACACACACACACAGATGATGTTCTCTGTGTTTTCTCTTTGTTATGATCTCAATAAAAGCATGTACAGGAATGTTGTTTTTTTTTTGTTGTTGTTGTTTTTGTCCTGCATTACTATCTATGTATCTCCTAAAATAATTGGTGCTTTATGGAGGAATCTGTCTTGCATGCAGTTACAGAGTAGGAGGGTGAGGTCTTTGTTTACAGTGGCGATATAACCAGCCTCAACCTGGCAACATGAAATGAGGGAGTTGGAGTTGCATTCCCTTTTCCCTGCTTGGTTTGCACAGCCTGGAAGGAAAAGGACAACTTTAGACCCAACGTTGACTTTAAAAGTGAAAATTAATCCTGCCATTTTGAGAAGTGTCATCTGGGCAAACAGACAATTTCACTATTTAAGATCTTGACCAAATCCGTCAAAAGAAAAAAAACGGACAACATTTAGACAGCAGTCAACTCTTTGACCTTTGAACTGCTTCACTTCTTTTCTTTGAAGTCCAAAGAGGGGATCATAAGCAATTACACGCAGGACAGAGTGTGTTGCCTTGAATGTTCAGCCTGCACTGTGTAAACAGACTCAGAGCTTCTTTAAGTGTGTTTGGCAGAGCTGTGGGTGTAGTTCTGCTAAGGTCCATCATCTGGACTCAGTTTCAACCTTGTTTTGTCTAAACTCACCCACACACTGTGGACTGTTTGGGTTAGTGAAGCAGCTCAACAATCTGACGCTTCAACTCAAATTGTCTGTTAAAGAAAAGCCATTGGCTGGAGATCCACTTTTCTTTTATCCATCATACCCAGTAAGTGTCGATGTTTCTAGAATCACTATCATCCAGCTTAAAGATGAGCACAGACTGGGAAGCGTTCACACCTCCCACCTTGGCCATAAAAGGAAGCTGTCATTTCTGCAGCATTTCACTCCTGTGCTTTTATAACTCCAGTTTAGACGACATACTTCTGTTTGTAGTCACTTTGTGGAAACCTGCCTCCTTCTGAGAGGGGAAAAAAGAAGAGAACAAGCCTCTTAAGCTTTGAGTTGAGGGCTTGGTTTACAGAGAGGAAGATTACTTTTATGGCCATGGCTAAGTTTCCAGGGAATTTACTGAAGTCAGCATAATGTCTTCTGAAGTGATGGAGACATTTGGAGCATAAGTCTTGGTGGCAAGTGCTCCACCCTCTCAGGGATTTAGAGGATTGTCACCTCTACTAAACGTCTCACTCTGTCTCCCTGCCAAGCTGGCACCTGCTCCAGTTTGTCACCGCCACAAACCTAAATGAAGATCATTGAAACTGCAAAGGGACACATCAGCAATTTTATATGCAGCAGTTAAAAAAATATAGATTTATCCAAAATATCAGAGCATATAACATCATGAGATGGCACCTTAAGTGTTTGTAATCATAAATTGATGCTTAGAAATGAAACTTTGGCATAAATAATGATGAATTTAAAGTGAGCACATAAACACCTTTTAGAAAGCCATCTATTCCTGTTTAACTGCTGCTGGTTAACATTTCTGCTACTGTGAGAATTAAGTGGAGATGAGAAGAACCCATGAAGGTGAAAATGAGGTTTCATGTTTATGATTTACTTTTCAAAACAGACAAACATTTCAGTATATTAACCAAGGTTGTAATTAACTCACGGGGGTTATGATTGTTGATTTAATGCAATAAAATGTTTTACAAATAAAAATGCATAGTTAGCAGCTGAGAACTCATAACATTGACCATAAATAATATAAATACATTCCCTGTTGGATGTCTTCCCCTTATTTTTTATCCATCCATCCATCCATCCATCCATCCATCCATCCATCCATCCATCCATCCTTCCTTCCTTCCTTCCTTCCTTCCT
>JAUZNJ010041485.1:0-10023 GCA_034780135.1 Jordanella pulchra | reverse complement strand
TGTCTGTCTGTCTGTCTGTCTGTCTGTCTGTCTGTCTGTCTGTCTGTCTGTCTGTCTGTCTGTCTGTCTGTCTACATACTAATACGGAGCAGCTTTAAAGTAATTTAAAAGGACCACTGAGGACATCTAGAGGAAACAACAAGAACTGCACAAAAAGGAAACGTCTCAACTGAACAAAATGCATATGAATATCTCTAAAACTCCACAGGAAGTTAGAAAAGTGAAGCTTAAAACCCAAACTTGAAAATAAGGATTCTTGGTTTTCTACATGTATATTATTATTATTATTATCATTTTATTCACAAATTTAAGGGAAAACATGTGTTGCAGATTAAAGGCCTAAATTTGAGGAGCATTAATTTATTTTTACATTTTTTCATTTTTTTTTTTTTTGCAAAAAGACTGTGAGTGTTACCTTCACTGGATCCTGAGTAGCTCTCTAGTTCACAGGGACCAAAACGCACACATTCACTCCTAAGCAATTAACCCAACATAAAACTTTTTTGAAAGAAGAAAGCACCAATAAATACCTACACATGTATAAGAGGAACCTTCACTCAGAAAGGTCCAAGCTGAGATTCAACCACAGAACTGTCTTCTTGTTAGGTAACTCTGCTTTACTCTGCATATAAAAACATGAAGATGCTTTGTTTCTTCTTTCTATTTTGAGCCTAATCAAACTACAGCAAACATCAATTACATCTGCTTCAGCAAAACAGCCACCTTTATGTAGCAAGAAGACTTTGTTTGCGGTCACACAGATGTGGGAAACTGGCTGTTTTTCTCAGTACTACAATAGAAAAGCAGTGCTACTTAGTGAAGGGGAGGTGTTCCGTCTTAGCTTGAGAAGTGACCACGCTCTCATCACTTCCTTTCTCATCTCTGCACCCACGGCTTCTGTTCTAAGGCTGATTACTAAGAGGAACCATTTTGAAGTATTCAGGGTAGCCTACCTGTACAAAATACAATCACAGCTGCTGTGGAGACATGAAAGCTGTTGTTGGACTGTTAATGGTTCTACTTGAAGTATCACATGGTGAGTTCTTCAGGTTTTATCTCTTTATTTCATTTTGAAAAAGATCAGCAACTCTGAAGAACACTGTTCATTGTAAAGGAAATCAGCAAGGACACAGTTTTATAACAGATTCTGATGAATAACATGATTATACAAATATTTTGGGCTCTAAACTGCCTGTTCAAAGTTGCCAGTTGTCTTATTCAAAATCATCTTAATTGTTTAAAAGAAACATCCTCTTCTGTGCTCTGCGTTCTGGAAACCGTGGGCTTGCTTCAAAAACACTTTTTTCCCCCACAGATAGGCTGCAACTAGAGCTCATTCCTTTTGATCTTAGTAGCTAAAGGGTAAAAAATGCTGTTCTTTGACCTTTTTATTTTTTTACTTTGCAGCACTGGAAACCTACTGTGATGGGAGACAGGAGAGAACATGGTGTTATGGAGCTTTGGGGGGAACTGTGGCCCTCCAGCTGATAAATAATGCCTCGGAAATACCCAGATTCAACTGGATAAAGGAAGCATCAATGACCAATGAGTCAAACAAAAATATTCTTTATGTCAAAAACAATACGCTTATCTACAATATTGTGAGTTACAAATCTGTCTTTATTCATGGCAATGGAACCCTCAAGATCAGTAACCTGAACAAAAATGACAGCGGTATATATATACTTCAGATATTTAATCTTAATGGGAAAAAAATGGGAAATCGGACGCTACAGCTATTCGTCCAGGGTAAATCTTATTTTATTTAATGACATACTTTTCCTGGTATTGACAATTGATTAAAGCATTGCTATGGTTTAAAGATTCGATAATTTAGAACCTTTGACGTTTTGAGAAAGACCTACAAAAATATAATAATGCTTTTCTAATTTTTGTGGTTATGTCTGTATGTGTCTCTTTTAGCTCCTGTGTCGTCTGTGCGTATAATCTCAGAGTGTGTGTCCCAGGGACTGATCAGAGTGTCCTGTCTCTCTGAGGGTGGGGACAGCCCTATGTACTCCTGGAATCTAGATGGACCCACATCTATAGACTCTGAGATCCTAAACAGAAATACTGAAAATAGCACTATTATTCTGCGGCAAAACATCTCAGGATACCTGATCTGCACAGCTTGGAATCAAATCAGTAATATTTCCAAAGCAGAGATGATATCTGCATGCAAAGATCGGTCAACAGGTGAGTGGTTTTTCTTTTTCTATAATGTCTTCCTCCCACAGTCCCACGTTACAAAAAACAAAACAAAAACACAATTCAACCAGAAAGAGTACATGCGTACGTGGCAGTTGTAGTGTCTAATGTGTTTTCTGGCCATGCGCAGTTGGACAGAGTTTCAACATTCATGTCGTCTTCTGTATGCATTCTGACATATTAGGTTTCAAAGCATCGAGTGCTAGAAAGACGCACAGGAACTATTGTAGAGTCCGATTTGATCAGTTAATGATCGGGGGCAAACCTAATACACAGTTATAGTTCTTTTAAATATTGTATCAGACTCTACTTAAAAGAGTAATAGGAATTCTGCTGCGTTTATCTGTAGTTGTGGATGTTTACTGCTTTTCTGATTGTAGCCAGTGTGTCAGGCACAGAAAGCTGGTGTGACATTTGTGGTTTGTAGCTTCCTCATAGATGGTGGAGAGTTCATATGTTAAAGCCTATGTGAACCAGTCGCAAGACATGTCTATAAAATTGGACCCATGCTTTATCTTAACCGAGACTTGCCAAAGGTTAACCACTAGTTTGTAAAGTCGACACCTAACCACATACTCTATTAGTATTTCCATTTTTAAATACATAGCATATAACACAGTTACACAGCGTTGTGAACATTTACAGTTTTGTCATACTTGAGGCTTGTATTGCATTTCTTATCAGATACAAGTTTCCTGAAAAAGAAAATCTTTTACCAATCGTAGCATTACATTGAAATCTACTGAACTGTTTAATGGCAAGGAAATAATTGTTATTTATGATGAAAATGTGAAAATGACTGGATTGAATTAACAACATATTTCTGTAGGGAATGGATGCACATAAATTTTAATTAGGAGTATGGATAATTAGTAGTATGAATACTTCTATCATGCACTGATTGTGTGTATGGAAACAAACTTGTTCAGTAATAGTGTCTGTCGTAAATACAATACAGCAGTTAAAATTAACCAGTTTTGCTCATGGTGTTGGTTGTGTTTGATGGTTGCGATCAAGTGGAAGAAATCACAGAGTAGATAAAAAATCCTTAGACAAGACACTAGGTTCTACATCACTTTCTCCCCCCACATACAGTAATAAAACTTCTGATCAGCCTGTTGGTGGCTTCTGTCTTATGATAAATGAATCCAACATATACAACCAATGGCTTCACCTTTGACATAGGGAGGAAGAAAATAGAAAATATTAAACTGGCCCCATCCTATGATGTCTGAAGGGTATAAACGCCATGTAAAAATAAATGATTTTACTGCTAATGCGAACGAATCCTGTTTATGCATTCACTCAGCGCCTGGTAACAAATGAGATGATACCTGTCTCCCCCTAGTCTGGAGCACAACCATGTGGAGCTTGCATTGTTTCTCAGATTGTCAATGTTTTTACTACTCGTAGTATTTCCTTTTGCATATGTTTTGTGTGTTAGCATAATTTATATATAAGCTGTGGGTTACTCCCCTCCTATCTTATCTCAGACTCTGACCTCCTAGCAGCGCTAGAAAATAAGAGAACAAATACAGCATGCTTTATGAAATGGATGAATATATATTTATGAATCAAAATACCTTTTTTTATTTTTATTGTCTTAGTTATTCACTCTTAATTTGAGGTCATACTGTTGCTACCATCTGCTTTACAGAAGAGCTGCTTATTAAATTAGGTGCTCTCTGTTGAATTAGGTACTCAAGGTAACAACAAATCACTTACCAAGGTTTACAAGAAATGTAACTCAGATGATAAGAAACCTTGGGCTGCTCAGTTCACCCATCTTTCAGAATCGTTAGCCTGTATTCAGTTCTCAAATGTTGTTTCTAAATTTACAGATAAGGAAACTCACTGTGAGTTCAGAGAAGACAAGTTTCCGTGTTACGGAGCTCTGAGAGGAACTGTGGTCATTCAACTGTTGAAAAACACATCAAAAACATCCAAATACCAATGGAGAAATAAAACGACAACGATCATAAGGGGTAGAGGGAACAGTTTCACCCCAAATGACATTGAGGGTAGATCTCTCTTTTTCCCCGTGTTTGGTACGTTCAGTATCATAAATCTTAGCAGAGCTGACGGGGGTGACTATACCTTGGAAATCTTTGACTCAAATGGATTCAATATAGACAGGAGGACTCTTCAGCTAATCGTTCAAGGTGAATGTTTTTTTTTTTCTCTGAGACACAAATCTTCAGCTAATGTCTTAGTACTTGTATTTCAGATATGTTTGCTTAAAGCAAATCTGTACAAATTTCTGGAAGATATAAATAGATGTTTCTCTTTCAGCTCCTGTGTCATCAGTCCAGCTGGTCCCTGAATGTTTGCCTCAGGGACAGATGAAGGTGTCCTGTCTCTCAGAGGGAGGGGACAGTCCTCGGTACAGCTGGACTTTGGATGGACACAATTTGACAGATGCTGAGCTCTTTTCTGGAAATAATGAGACTAAGGAAATCGTCCTGAGGCAGAATATCTCAGGGCGGCTGGTGTGTTCAGTCTCGAATCGGTTCAGTTCTCTCTCAAAAGAGGAGACCATATCTACATGTGGTAAGTGACAAGACTGAAAAGAAAAACATACTTTGTGACGATGATTGTAATGATTGTATTTGTTTGGACTCTCCAAGGGTTCATATTCATCAACTGCACTTCCAATGGGACAGAGATATCTAAGTGGGTGTTTGCAAAAACCAACACCCTTTGTGTTGAACCAACAGCATACGGTGAGACAGTTAGTGTATGTTTCCTCCAGTGATAATGCATTCCAAATTTAAATCTTTACCTTAAACATCTGTGTTTTCCCTTCTCTCAAACAGACATGTTGACGGTACTGGCTATTGTACTCTCATTATTAGTATTTCTCCTAGTTGTTGGGATAAGATTCCTCTGTGTCCATAAGAAACTTAATTTTTACAAAGGTACGTACCTAATTTTTACTTACTGGGTTTGGATAAAATACCCCTTTGTCAGTACGATTACCTGTAACATGCTTTTCCTCTGTTCTGCAGTGGAGAAAGACAACAGTGAACCAGTTTATGCTGAGGTCATGGTTGGGCCTCAGCAGGACAGGCAAACAGAGGAAAGTGTGGAAGATGAGGTGGTGTACAAACGAGTGACATTTACAGAGCAACCTCAGCAGGTGGCGTTGGCCACAGAAGATCCAGTCTATGCACAAGTCCGTAAAGTTAGGTGACCCATGTAACTTCAATCTACCCTACAAAGACTTCACTACCAAAAGCAGGTGGACAGGGTGAAGATAGGAGGCCAGAATGTCTGAAATGTTCATTTTTCTGCTCAGGTGACTTGGCATCATGGTATCCAGGTCTTAAAGTTTATCAGTGCCTCAAAAAGCTGTGGGGGTAATACTGTAGCTTTTAGGAAATTGTTTTGCATCATATATTTTCTGGAAGACACACATCCAGTCCTAAAATGCACTTTATGGATCATTTTGTGATTTGAATCATTCAAAGACAATCAGTGGTGACATTTAATGCTGCTGTCACTTTCAAAGCTTGTAGCTGGTATCAAGGAAATCAAAGAAACGTGACACATTTAGATCAAACCTGTAGAGACAGTCTGAAAACAATTTTCTGTTTGTTTAGAAAAAAGAATTTCAGATTAGTGTGGAAATCACTTCTACAGAGCTATGATCTAAAGTGAACAAATAATTTCAAACACAGTCAGATATGACATTAGGAGTTACCGAGATATCTGTCAATAAGATAGTTTGTTTATACTGCAGAGGCCAATTTCACAACAGCTGAGTGCATCCTGTCCTCAAAGGTCAAGGAAGTGTTCCAGCTAAAAGCAGGTCTGCAGCTTTCCTCACGAAATCAGGAGGTTCATCACCGATTCATTGGTTAAGTAATTATAATTAGACTGAATGCATAACAGCCTTAAATACACATTCCCTCAGTATTTATTTTAAATAATTAAAAATATCACAATGTAGTGGTAGAGTTTGGATTGAATCCCTGGTACATCATGAAAGTCATCTAGTGTTAGAACTTTATTAAATGGTATGATATGATTTATAACATTTTTTGTTAAAACATTTAAAATCACCTTTATGTGCTCCAGAGAGGCATTTTATTTTAAATGGTTGTGCAGCTCAGCACACCGATAACATTGGGGAATGCTGTATCATATATATATAAAAAAAACAGTAGTCCACCAGTTCCACAGTTTCTTTTGTGATGAGCACATGTTATGTGGAATATTGTAAAATCCCTCCTTAATGTACAGTAGTTCAGTCTTCTGTAAACGGGGAAGGTTATTAAGACGTGTGCCTTATTTATGATTCTATCAGGGATAAATACTTTTTCCAAGACACTATAATTAAAACCTTAGCAAAGTTCCTGGCCCTGAGTCACTTTATATTATTTCTGATATGAAAGTATTGCTACTCACCTGTTTTGATGTCTTCATTAAAGAGTTAATATTTTATTACAAATATTTTTGAATTATTCTAACTAAATTCCTGCTTGTTGGGGCTTCCTATCCAGTGGTGCGTTCATTTTAAATCTGTTTATGTAATTATTTATCTGCTTTATAAAGCAGGAAAGTTATTAAGATCCCAAATTTTTTTGAACAAGCACATACCATAGCAAACATGAAAATACAAGGGAAATTTTCCTTAAAGCCTTGAAGCATGAGCTAAAATAAGTCAGCGTGTGAAAGTAACACCTTTAGAGGCAAAGATGGAAGAGTTATACACAACTGCCTTATCCAATCAAACCACATTAATTGGAATGAAAATACGTAAAAACACTCCTGTTCTTACTTTTCTATAACATTCTTTATTATTTCTTTCTTCAGCCTTAAGGCTGTTACCTTTTCTCTTATTTGGTTGGGTTACTTTAAATGGGTATATTTATGCTATGAGCTTCCTCATCAAACTGAATGTACAGCTACTTGGTCACTAATGGTTTTTAACGGAACATTATTATTTTGCTGTTATTTTAATAATACAGAGAAATTGGATTTAAGTCAACCAGATTTAAAATTCAATAATTTAGCATTCTATTATGCAAAGAACACCTTTTTCTTAGTCAAATAAAAACTAATGACACAAATATTAATTCAAGAGCAGGACTAGTTTTAATTAAATGCTTTAAATAATCCAATCTAATTATTTTTATTATCATGTTTGTGCCTCTTAGACCCTTATAATACCTACCTATTACATGTTAAGGCTAATGTTTTCTCAGGCAGTTATCTAAATAGGACATGATTTGAAAATGAAATGGTAGTACACAGACAGACTGGGTTAACTTATCAGAGACTTCTGTCACTGTGCATTCATAGAGTCCTTGACCCAGAATACTGTAATATTTTAATATGGTTGGGGCCAGTGATGTCTCCTAATTTAGCTAAGATGTGTATGATGTAATGATGTGGCAGCCAGCGTGTATAAAATGCTTCTTTAAGTGGGATTTGGGGCCGACTTTCTGAAGAAGCCAGTCCGGTGGTAGGTGCTGCCATCTGTAAGAGCAGCTATTTCTCTGGTCTGAGTAATTTGTCACGTCTCATAGTTATTTAAAAAATATATAAATTTTGAAGTGTTTTTTAAAGTGTTTGCTCCAAGTGATCTCTTCTCAGTGTGGCAAGGTGCACACTACAGAGGGCACCGGGCGGGATTTGATCCCAAGACTCCTGGATGAAAGTCACACACGCAGCCTAAGGGATATCCCCTTGGCTAAGTAGCCAAGGCGCATGATCAGTTGGAGGCATAGTGACAGGACCCCACACTGTCACATCAGGAAAGAATCAGGGAGAGAAACCTTAAAATTGTAAACACAGAGCTTTAAAAGCAGATGCTAACATTTTTTTAAGAAAGCCGCTATTTTTTTAACCATCAAAAGGGTGTTTATTTTGCATTAAAAGGATGAAGACACAAAAGCTTCCCTGAGCACAGAAGGATGAACTACATCAAGCAGGGACTCTACAATAGTGCATATAACATGAATTAGGCTACACGTTAAAAACAAAAACTAAAAAAAAAAAATTGAAGCAGTTGGACTACTTTTTAATTTGTTTTGATATGGGATTTACTAATATTGTTTTGCTAGATCAAACACATATTACAAAGCCCCTCTAATGGTGAACAGGATTTTGGTAACAGAAACTCCAATGTTCAAGTTAAGAGTGAGATATGGTTGGGCCTTTCAATAAATATATTTATCATGTAAATTGCATTATCTGTACAAATCTTATTGCTTCTAAACCTGTTCCCCCCTGCATCCCTTTCTAAATAAGCCACCTTTCATTTAAGTTAAGGGCCATATTCTCTGCTGCCGTGAATTCTGGGAACCATAAAATATTGTATCAAAAATTGATAAATCATATCTGCAGTTCAGTAAAGTTTTTATTGCAAGAAGACTTTTATTGAGTACCTGGAATTTGATCCCAAGTCTCCTGCAATTAAGGTAAACACTTAATCTACTCCACCACAAAGAGACTCAGTGGGATAACAAAAAAGTAATGCAAATCTATAAACATATAATCCTATAATTGACCTCATGGTCTCTTGATGGAAGCTGCAGACATGCATTCAGCTTGATACCTACACTTACACCTTGCGTGATTTAGCTGCACCTTTGGAGTCTGACGTTTGTGGGATAGATGAAGCTAGGATGTGCACTCATCACGCTGGGTTGAATTTGGAGTTATCTTTTAACAAGTCAAATCAAACTTAATTTATAAAGCGCTTTTCCTGCATGCAGCAATGCTAAATGCTTTACAAGGTAAAAACTGTTTAAAAACAAGCCATTACACACCTGTTTACATAGTTAATAGGAGAACAAGCACACACACATTTCTTACAGTCACACAAACCTGGATTTTATGAATATAGCTTTTGTTAAAGAGGCCTCTGATCTGTAGAGTTTGGGTCTGTAAACACCAAATTGAAGCCTAAAACTTGATACCATCAACCCACACCAGCAGAGGATATAAAGATCATTGTTGCCAACCTGCCCTCCATCCAGGACTTAAACCCCTCCAGAATCAGCAAATATCACTGCAGACCCATTTCACCTGGTTACCACTACTTCCAGCTTCTCCAAATTGGTTGTCACTACAGTAAATTTTACACCAAAACCGAGAGATTAAGGAACAGTTTCTTTCCACAAGCCACCACTCTCCTATAAACATCTGACTCTGAGTCACAGTGACAGGAACAACTCCTACCCACCAACCTTGTGACTCTATCTCTATTCAGCCACCTGTTTAGTATTACCACATATTTGCTTAATAATTCACTCCTGCATCCTTTGCACCCTGCTGATAGCACTATTGTCTCATTCATTCTGTTGTTTTATAGTGTATATGTATAGACACCCTATACTGTAACCTGTGTTTGATATTTTTACTGTATTATTGTATAATAAAGTGAGCATTGTAAATTCCACAATCAAATTTCTCATATGTATTTCTACACTGACAAAATAAAGCTGATTCTGACTATAATTACAGTTTTTCTAGGACTTGCATATTAAAATGGGGTTTTGGGGTCACTGAGTGAGAAAATAATAGTTTATTCCAGATAAACTTTCTTGGTTTGATTAAAATTTTATTGAATAGATTTTTGTTTTATGTGAACAGAAGGAAATTAAAAATAATAAAATAAAAACAAAATGTATATATACAGCATATATATATAAAAAAAATTCCCTTCTCAACCCTCCGCGGGTGGTCTCTTTCATCCTCTGAGCTCAGGTCCTCTACCAGAGGCCTTGGAGCTTGAGGGTTCTGCGCAGTATCTTGGCTGTGCCTAGAACTGCACATTTCTGGACTGAGATGTCTGATGTTTTT
>JAUZNJ010041484.1:0-10023 GCA_034780135.1 Jordanella pulchra | reverse complement strand
CCTGCACAGTCACCAGATCTAAATATTATTGAGCCACTTTGGGGTGTTTTGGAGGAAACATTTTCCTCCACCAGCATCACGTCGTGACCTGGTCACTATCCTGCAAGAAGAATGACCACCTCCCTTGGATGAGTTTTTGATTTTACTGTAAATATGTGCAGGAATAACTTTTTTTTGTTTTTTTTAATGAATGCAATTAAATGACTTTAGGAAACTTAAGTGGGGTACAGTCCTAGCCGTAAGGGTAAGCTTTTCGTCCTACACTATAGTAAATATAGACGATATAATTATCTCTATCATTGCTTACACTTCAAAGGTATGAAGCTGTAATTTTAATGTGGTGTTAGTGTAATTATTTAGACCAATAAATGGCAATGATTACAGAGAAACATGTTACTTTTTACAATAATTCAACTGCTAGAAATGTATTTATTTACAGTAAAGGAGAGAGTTGTAGAGTTTCTTTATTGTTGCTTCACTAAAACGTTTTATTTTCCTATAAACAGCCCCAGAGGCAACAACCAGCATGTCTCATGATGTACTCAAAACATGGAACGCAAAGAAGCATCCTTCGGTTCACCTTTAGTTTGTTGATGTTGATCCAAAACAGCTTTACAGACATGTTGGGAGGTCTGTTACAACCTGCCTGTTTTCCCACCGCTTGCACAACTTATTTTTATTATTGGATCCCAGTTTTTACCTGTTGCATTGCTGTTACTTTGATTCTGGTTTTATTTATATCACCATTTTTTTTATTTATATGTAAACTCACAATGCTTATATCTACCAAGTTTTTTCTGAAAGATTGCTGTGTCCTACTGGCACATTATTTGTTTTTTAATGCTGCTTTTGGTCAGTTTGCTAGTAAATAAAGCCCTTGGTGTATATTTACAATAACAAAGGAGGTATGTTACTACATTTGTGCAGGTGATAAACAAGGAAGTATCCTACTGAGGCAAAGCAAGTTAGCATCTCCCTGCTAAATGTGGAAATAATGAAGAAAAGATCCAATGTGAACAAATGCAAAAACAATAAAACTGGATTAGATTGGGAAATACAGAATGAACAATGTTGTTCCCTGAAGCAGGAGGCAAAGTTGCTGAGGTGTTCAGATGTCACTGCCAAGTTGATGAATGCATAAATAACCTCTTGGAGGTCCCCACTGGGTGCCTGCTTTGCTTTGACTAAACAGTTATGCGTCTGTGCAATGTTACAGAGGCATTACAGAGTTTTCTAATGGTACTGCCACAGGTGGGTAAAACACGCGTTATCATAGCTTGACGTCACATCCGCCAAACAGCACAGAAACCCCCAACGCAAAGTAAATTCAGGAAAATAGGCTTCAGGCATATATATGCATCTCCTCTGAACTGCTGAGGTGTCAGTCTGCTCATCAATCAATGTTTAAGTCGTAAAGGTTTAAAAAAAGGCTATTTTAAAGGTATTTTTCAGTAAAAACACATAAAACACTTGCATAATATCTCTTTAAACCATCGTCAACAATGACATTGTGTTATTGGAAATATACGCAGAAACATTTTATCTACTAACAAATTAAGCAAATAAAGAGTAAAACACAAAAATAATAATAAATGACACGACAGTAGAGGGCAGTATTTTTTTCTAGAAAACTGTAAGCAACCAGATTGAACTAAAGGCTTACAAGTTTAAAAAGTAATCTGGCTAAGCACCTTTTTAATTCACCAGCTTTCTATAACTGAAAGTTCCCGACTGTGGGGTGAGCCTGAAGTAGATCACACCCTCAGCCCTCACTGGGGGGGTTTTCTGAAACTAACCTTGGTTTTAGTTTGAAAGAAGAGGTTATTTAATTGATTTTATTTCCTTTTAAAGGATTTTATAATGCATGAAATAAGTGCCACAGGATAAATATAGGCATAGGGAGCATAGATGTGTGATTCTTGGCTAACATTTAGTAAACCGCAGGCATTTATTCCAGTCCTGAAAAGACTTTGATATTCATATTGCATACAATGACTTGGAGAGAGAGATACATTTTCAATATGTTCAGGAGCCTTAGTAGAAAACCTTTAAGTACTGTCAACCCTGAAGAGTTTTATTGGGTCAATGATTAACATATTTATGCTGAGGAGGGTGAACAACTACATTTATTCAAAGCACTAAATGCATTTGTAGAGGCTTCAGGATAACACTGAGGGATTCTCTGGGTATATGCTCCGTAGGTCTCTCGTTGGGTTCCGTTATCATGGTTTCATGAAAGCAGACATAAGCCGGGGTCTCAGTGAATAATGAGAGAACAATGATCCGTAATGAGGGGATGTGTGTTTAGCACTGACCAGAGAAACGTATACTGTATGGATCTGTTTTGTTTTCTACAATAAATCCCTGTTGCTGCTACGTTGCACCAGTTGGAACCCCCACATGCTTCCTTTATCACATCGGTTGCCTCGGTAACACCACAAGTTGACACCCCTTTTGAGGTCTATTGTGGTTTGGTTACATATTGAATGAGCTGAACAGGGAAATAAGAGTCACCGTTCCAGAAATACGGAGAGAAAAGTTGAGGTAGGAGGATAAAGCAGTCGTGTAGCAGGTCATCCACACTGTTGGCCTCCATGAAGACGTATCCTCAGACAAACCTCTTTATTCCTCAGGACAATGCCTTCACAGCTGCTGAAAGAATCCTCTGACACATGAACTCCCAGCAGCCAGTGCTTAACAAGCTGCCAAAGGAGTATTGGGATACTCTGACGGCTGTATTAATGTTATAATAATGGGCTTCGCTGTAATGAAAAGTCTGCATAACTGGAGCTGCATCGCCATTGATTCACTGTCCTTTTCCTAGCCTCTACTTTACTGCTTTAATGAAGAGAATTCCTCTGTGTTGAAACTCATTCTATCTGTAATAAATGACAAGTCATTTAACTCATTAGTCATAATAACCTGCTTTCCGATGAATGTCAGATAAATAAGTGCAGATGCCACCATAGAGCATGAGAGCAAGGTGGAAGTATGAACCAGAGTTTCTTGGAAATAGTTTTGTGATTTTTTTTTTTTCTCCTTGATGAAAGGAGGCAGGCTCCTGGTTTCTGCTGCAGCGTGAGAACAGCTCGGTGTGCGTGCTGCTGAATTATTTATCCTGACTGGGCAGAGCTGGAGTTTGCACCCAGCTCACAGCAACTCTGGCTTCCCTTTCATCTTGGTTGCAATATCCTACACACAAAGCTTTATTATGCAGCTTTGAAAATGATGCATCATTGTTTTCTTTGAATTTGTTGGGATGCAGTGGATGACTTGATTAAGAAATCAGTGATTTTAGTTTAATCTGACCACGTTTAAAGCCAGAAGCAAAGGGGAAAAATTGGATTTTATTGTGCAAAAGGACTGTAAATGCACTAGAGGTCAATTTAAAGTCATTTATGTAATGATGTACAGTTTTCACTTTATAATCCTAAATTAGACAACATTCAATTTTGGTAAATGAAGTTGTGAAACACATTTTAATATATTTCTTAAAAACCAAAAACCAGGTTACTGTGACAAACTCCTGTCATCCCACAAGATCGATGGAACAACGTGCAACAAAAGTCTACAATATGCCGGCCTTTCAAGGCGTTTTTTTTTTTTTTTTTTTTGTTGGAAAAAATAGCCTCAATATGCATTTACACAGACCATGAATTGTGTGTCTGTAAAGTTGTGTTCTGGACTGGATGAAGACGATTTTGAGCATTGCAAGTACTGCGAATTAGGTGATCAGAGTAAAGCAGAATGGAGGATGGTATCTGTGGATACGTGGATGGTAGAGATCCACCTATAAAGGTTTTTAAAGGCTGATACTGATTATTTTGACTTCAGTCTAACTGATCCCTGATATGTGCTTCTGATATTTTTAGGCCAATTCTTAAAGCCAGTAGTTTTGTTTTGTCACCTCTATTTACATGATAAAATTACACTATTATTATAATAGTTGCACAAGTATCAGTTTTACAAAAAAGAAAAGCATTTATTTACCTATAAAATAAAACATTAACAATAGAGGAAGAAGCAATGTATGCCCTTTACGTGACCTCAAGGTATGGCTGCACATATATCGACAGATAGAAGAAATAAAACTATCAACCAAAAATATCCTTTGGCTGATCAGTCTGTCCCTACTGGGTAAAGCAAACTTTGCTGGATGAGGTTGTGATATTGGATGAAGGAGCTCAGCGGAGACAAATCTTTTTTGATTGATAAAGGAAAACTAGATGAATCAGCTCATTGCGAGAGGAAACCCCAGATGTAATCCTTGGTAAACCTTTACTACTAGCTTGTGCAGTGAAACAGCTGTGCCGTTTAACACGGTCTGCTTATCACCTGTTGTTACTTGAGACCCCACACGCATGATGCAGGGTCTATTAAGGCTGCAGATTTACTGTGAGCTCCATATTTCTGTCCTCTTTCTCCCCAGGTTGAAGTTATTTTTTATATTCCTTAGACTGCAGAAGTATGAATGGATGAGAAGTTTAAATAAATTCTAGCTTTAGCAGTTACCTTTATTGAGTTTTGTGTTTGCAGATGCTCAGAAACACACAAACAAAGGCCTATATGCATCCCATAACACACATAAACAAATAATAATAAAATACTACAGAAGAAAAAAAGCTGCAAGTACCGAAAACAATAGGATAAAAAACTGCAGAGGAGCACCAGACCACTAGGGGGAGTGGGAGTGTCAGATGAGCGCAGACTAAAGGCAAACGTGCTAATATGCTTTGTAAATATGCTGATGTTCTGAAACATGAAAGTTTTAGGCTAAATGTTAACATGGACGTTACTGAAAACATAACCTTCCTTTCCTCCCTCCAGCTTTTTTTCTGGATGTCATAAGAATTTGTTTACTGTGGGAGTTGACCACCTGATTTAGAGGTCGGCTCCCCCTAGTGGTTAGATGCGCTCTAAATTTATTTTGATATTTTTAGAAACTGCAGCTTTTTTCTTTAAACTTATTGTTTTTGGTCTTGTTTATTATTTTTCGATGGTAGCATTTTTATGTCACATGTTTTTTATGTGTTTTGGTGGTTTGTATCATTTATGTGTCTGCAGCGCTTCTGACCTTTTGCTGTTCTTTTGCTTTGGTCAGTCACTGTTTTTTTTTTTTTGTCGTTTTAACATATATCAAACTCAAAAAATGATATTTATGATAGAGTTGAACTTGTGCAGAAGTCATTGCACATTTTGTATCTTTCAGGTGTGTATTCTCTAACTCTGTGTATAAGTTAGAGTTTCGTCTGTCTGAGCTGCAACAGTTGAGACGGTAATCTCCTCACTGGACATTAGTGGAATATACCGGATTACGGTGTTCTCTAATGGAAATCCAAGCGTCGGCTCTACAGGAGTTCACAGGGTCTGGTGGGGTTGTTTTAACCCTGGTGTTTGGTCTTAAGATGCTGATCCCAACTGTGTGACAGAAACCTGGATGGAGCAGACTAAGCTCCAGTCCTCTGATTCTTTCTTGTCCTTTGGCTGTTGGTGAAGGCTTTTGTGTACTTGCCACACCTTGGCCATCTCCTGATTATGTAACAGATCAGCAGGTGGGTTTAGGTTCAGATGACAGTCTGGTGAGATTAAAGAGGTGAGATTGGAACTAGTGGTCAATCCTTTTTAACCAGAGTCGGGACAGACGTTTTCTGGCCTACTGTCCGCCGTCTGACCGGATTAGAAGATCCACCCGTTCTCCACCACCTTAAAGCCATGTGCTTTTACTCCTCCACCACCACTGTTTGTAATTGGAGCCAAGCCACCACTTGGCTCCAGCTCTGCAGCTGGTGGGGATTCAGTGTCTTTTTCACATTTCAGGAGCTTCCTCCAATTTATAATTTATGTCCAAAACAAGCTAAACATGTAACTGAGTGATGGCATTGAAATGTCCAGTAAGGAACACGGGAAAAATAAATAGAAATTGTTGTATAACAGAAAGAAATCAGAGCTTCTGGACAAACTTGATGGATGAAAAAAACGGAGTAGGTTTATTTAATCAATTTCCACCTGTTGACCATGAGACCAGATCAAGGTTTCACCTTAGATTTGACATGAGCCTTGATCTCTCATGTTGTAAATGGAGATTGGAAAACAGTTTCAAAGCCTTTTTGATCAAGATGTTTTTCAAAAAAAAATGTTCTAGATTTCACAAAGTTTGCTGTCTTCTTCGATGTTATTATTTTAAAACATAAAATATGTATTTCTTTTAAATTTTAGTTTTTCTAACTTTAGGGTTTTTTGGTCATTCTGCTGAAACAGTTTGACATTTAAACTTTTTTCCGTTTCTTGTGACACATCATGTCTTCTGACAATCCCCATTAAATTCACATGTTGCCTGTGTTCTCGTATTATGCAACCTTTATTAACACTTTAAAATTCTGTCAAAATGAAGCAGGTTTTTACTCATTTTCTAATAGTTTAACTATTAGTGGTCGTTAAACCTTCATCTAATAGCAGAAATAGATTTAACTAACATTGACAGGATGAGGACTAAATACGATCTCAATGAAAGTCTGGATATATCGGCCTGCGTTGAAAATCTCAGCTGATTTAAAGTTTCTGTAGAAAACTTTACTTATAAATGAGTCAGTTGTTTTCATACCAAATGTTGTTTGCTATTGTTCACTGTTTGAGTAACATTACTTGATCAAACATTTTGTAATTTTCCAAACTACAAAATTAGTATTAAAATTGTATATGAAGTATCTCTCAGTACTAAACTTAGATCTGGACAAGAGGTTGTGTTTGTGTATTTGACCGTTTTTGTTTTGAAAGCGAACTAAAAAATCTGAAAGCTGTCATTTGACTGATAGCAATTCTCTTCCTGACCAAGTGGTGTCGTTTACTGTAATAACCAGCCTTTTCAACCAGATATTCTCCCAATGAAAAAAGTGCTGGAACCCCCCTCATCTTGGTGACTTGTGATCAACTCATTTGGTGAACTTTTCTTGACTAAACTTTGACTGAAGTGGAGCTTGTAGATCCAGACCCTGGTGTGGCAGCAGAGCGCGGTAAGAAGTCTGACACCAAAGCCTCGGCAGCATTCGGGAACACGTCCTTAAGATTCGCCAAGTGATCTTTTTTTATTTTTGTGTAATAGTGTGATTTAGTAATTTATATTGTTGTGTTAGTTTGACTAGAGTCAGTCAGAAAAAGTTACAATTATTCATTTGGTGGATTTTCTGTTCGGACTGGATTTTATTTTGAATAAATGAAAAGAAATGATTTATCTAGTTTTAAAGGGGGATACATTACGTCCTGCTGATCACCAGCTGATGTAGAAAACTGTGTGATATTGAACGCTGCTCAGCCGGTTGGTGTGTTAGTAAAGATCACCCCTCTGGGAAAAAGGCTGAGTTTATTTCAGTTGAACATATTGACTGAATTATAATATGTAAAGTGGAACTTCTGAATATTGGCTGTAATTATTCCAACAGTTAGTTTACTTTAATCCATCATTGCTTCAGTCCAGCTGACAGAAGAGTCATCTTATCTTCCAAGAATCATTCAGAAACAGAAGACTGATTTCTGTCAGGGTTTCAGTAGTTTGCCTCTTTTTCAGGTTGTGTAGATTTAGTTTGATAGATCCAGTGTGAGACTGGATCATGCTGCTGTAACCTGAGTGGAATGTGCTGAGCCATAGTCAGGATGGCTCAGTGTGTTGCCACTTTCTAAGGGTGCGCTGACAGCCTGCTGGAAGGCTGCTCTGTTCTTTACCGGGTTCAGGGCTGCTTCTCTAATTTTCATTTCAATGTGTTAGATGGTCGGACAGTTTTTTTCTGCTTGACCTCTCTTAGTTTCAGATGAGCTGTAGGCCCAACCCAAAGATCTGTCTAAAAAGTATCAATTTTCAGACGCTGTATATGGAGACAACATGAACTTGACATGCTACCAATACTGAAGACGTGCTGTTAGCATATTTCTGCTACTTTAAACTTTATATTTCGGGATTGTATGCATATTAAAAGCAGAATACCTCAGCCAACTATCGTCATATTGTATTATTAGCATTTAGTTGCACACTTGGCATTTACCTCAGGGATCAATAATCAGGAGAATCATTTTGTGATCTCCACTCTTTATGTTCCACGACCCCCCAGAAGGTCCCGACACCCCCTTTTGGAAACCTTACTGTAAAAATACTAAACCTTTCTTAGTATTGTTGCAACGCTAGCAGTGTATCCCATTTAGAAGTTGGTCATGAAATGATTTTTACCCAACATACATTCTTAATACTCTTAGATGATGGCTACAAGTTTAACTCCTCCCATCCATCAAGAGGCGCACTAGTTCCATGCTAATGCTAACCAAAGACTCTAGCTTTTGGTTAGCATTAGCAAATATTTAACTTAGCCGTTTAGAGGGAAAGTGGCAGCTACCATGTGGCCTCTGAGACCCTTTGCTTCTTTCATCGCTCTAAAGCTTGACCAATATTCTTCCTCATTTTGCTTCTATGTATTTATTTATGTTTTGCTTGACTCTATGGAAATGTAACACAAAAAAAAAGCAATTTCTCCTCTCCGTCATAAAGCTACTAGAATATGTCAATATTTGAAGCTGTTATTGCCATTAGTGCAGAATCTTTTTATAATAAAGTTCCTATCGTCACCAGAGGGAAACAGTTAAAATGTGTATAAATATTATTTATAATCATTGTGATGAAGTTGTAGCTATCACCTTTAACTGTTCTATAGATGAGTGGTTGAAACGGGGCAGGGTTGGGACCCTTGGGGGGGTCACAATATTGTTCTCCTGTTTGTGATGTGACTCCTGAGGTATAAGGAGGGCCAAACTATATGATTAGGTAGATAAATGTGAATGTCTCATGAAAGAAGTAGCTGTATTATTTATTTCCTAGTTTGTGGCCTCCTGCTGTGCCCCATGAGTTTACCAATCTGAATTAGAAGAGTGAAACAACATTAACAAGGTCCAGCCTGAATAAAGGTCCTCTGAAAGTGTGACTCTCTGGTTTAATGCTTTCAGTTTGGATTTCTTCGATGAGAAGTCTGACACCAGCAGTTAAAGGGGCTCAGTTATGTCAGCAGAGGCTCTCATTTACCAGCTATGAAAATAGAAAGAATTATCCAAAATAACAAGAACATCCTCATTTCACCTGTCTTTAAAATAAGCTACAAATTGTATAAATGGTTTTTGATCCAGCAGCATCAGCTGACTGGTTGTTTAGATGGAAGCTGTCCAGATCGGTTCATCGCTTCCTCCATTATAACAGAGTCATGTTTGTGCAGATCATGTTGCCCATGCTTCTGTGTTATGAGTGTGGCTACTGTATCCACACATGTAACTCAGGGCAGCAGATGTCACTGGTAGTAAAACTGGAAGAGGCTTATGTGGCAGGCTGTAATGGCTCTGCCAACATAATACCCAACACTCCACTCTCATTGCCAGCCCATGTGTTATGCTGATCCAGTTCAAACTAGATGCCCCCTGTCTGCAGCAAGTCCTTTTTAGAACGGCAAAGACAGCCAGGCAGACCTCCAGCCTGGATGTCTGCATCCAAGTGTTTTTCAGAGGCTGAACCAATTACAGGCTCCCTAAAGCAAATTTTTTTTATGGGTAGATGTTTGGTAAAGTATGTGACTAAAACTGTGACGAGTGAAAACAGGTGGCAGCTCTGTTTCTCCATATGTTCCCTCTCCCATAACAGCTGTCTGCTCTCTGTCCTTCTTTCCTCTGTGTATTGTTTCTTCTCAGATCGAGGGTCTCAATCTGTGTACGTCTGACAGTCGTCCCACATGTTGCCTGTAAAACACAAATAAATGAAAGGCTCGTGTGCCTGCTGCTGTCAGTGATCCAGATAGAAATCAGTTGTAGTTTTAACATTTTTATTGATTTGGTGATCTATGATCAGTTCAATTCAGTTTTATTTCTATAGCACTAATTCACAACACATCATCTCAAGGCGCTTTACAGAAACGATTCATTCAAATCAGATTAGTTCAAAGTTTTCTATCTAAGGAAAACCAGCTGATTGCATCGAATCATTGACTTGACAGCAATCCCTCA
>JAUZNJ010041483.1:0-10023 GCA_034780135.1 Jordanella pulchra | reverse complement strand
ATATATCATCATAGGCCAGAACATCTTTACCTCCATTTCTTTTGAAGACAAGTGGATTTTTTTTAACTTTGAATATAATGTGAATTATATGTGTTTTTAGTGACCCTCTACATAATAGTTAAAAAGAATGTCCAGATAAAAACATTGTGGGCTCTGTTTAAAAAAGACTCTATTAAATGAGTTGCTTCCAATGTTATTAAAAATAAAACATCTTATTGATAAAGATGCATGATGTAAAAAAAAAAAAAAATCCTTTGGTTTTTTAAGTAGTTATTTGACTTAAGCTTTATAAGGTAAGTTTATAAAGAGAGCAGGTGGCTCACCACTTAAACATGTCTTTTGTTTGTTTATTTAGGGATGTATTTGCATAAATATATTATCCAAGGGAAACACTGGACATAACATCTGAACTAATTATATAAAATCCCATGAACGTTTAGATATAATTCATCAAATCTTTGATTTAAACACTAGATAGGACCACACTTCACAAATACCAACGCTCTCTGCAGTTTGTAAAATCAACACCTCCTGTCTATTGGGAAATAAGTAGATCTCTTTTATAATTTTAAGAAAAACAATGCAACAAGAAAAACTCACAAGAGGAAACATGAGCTGCACTTTGCCACAACACCAAGTGAAAGTTTTGCATAAAAATGATCATCTTTAACAGATCTGAACAGTGATAATGAGATTTAAAAAAAAAAAAACTACCATTATTTGTCCATTAACTCAATTCAAAAGCCCATTAACATTTTTAAGTTTTGTGCGTAAATAATTCCCATATCCTGTTAATATATCAGCAGCTCCACTCGGGACAAAAAGATGGCTGTTTTTCTTTCAGTCTTTGGAAGTACACTGTTGAAATATTCATGAGCAAACATCTTTCTTTATTCTGCTGCTCCTTCAGTACAGCTCTCTACCTCACTGCTATGTGAGTTTAATAACCGTAAAACAAAGCTTGACCCCAACCCTTGACTACAGGTAAACCTGAAGGCAAGGGAGGAGAATATGGCAAGTCATCAAACATAAACAAGAAATCTTTTCATTCCATTTAGGATTGATGAGTCTTTAAAAAAAAAAAAATAAAAATTGTGTTTGATCTTGTGTGATGTAGGTCTAGTCTGGGCCTTTGTGTGGTAGAGCGTAGAGATGTGTTTTAATGCTTTGTGTTTCCAGAGGCAATCCATCTTCGAGTCATGAAAGGATGAAGACACTGCAGGCAGATGGAGCGCCGGCTGCTGGGTTATGTGTAAGGATGTTATGTCAGACGAGAGCAGAAAATTCAAGGTTTGTTTCATTTTATTAAAAAACAAGAGCTGAGGGTCAGAACAGGACTGCAGAACGACACAAAGAGCACAGCCTGAAGATACAACGTGCGTTATTGCTTTCATCTCTGTTCAGCCCATCTGTGACACAGAAGCTCCTCAGGCTGCATCAAGAGTCTCTGAACAGGCTTCTTCAGGTTAATGCTACTGGGTTTCTGTCGATCCCCTTAATAAAAAGCACAACTGTAACCTGGTTAACTTCACTTTTTTTTCTAGCATAATGTCTCAAAGGAACTTTATTTTCATCACAATATTACCAAAAACCAGCAGAATGTCGGCATCCGTTTCATTCACATATCTGAGAACGTTTCCTGGATACGAGCAAATGGACAAAAATGTTGGTACCCCTAGTTTAATGAAAAAAAATAAAGAAAAAGACATTGCTTTTCAACCATGGACAGAAAAGGTGCCCCTTGAAAATAATGTGACCAAAGGGAAGTGTTTAATCAAGGTGTGTCCACTAATTAGCATCACAGATGGCTGCAATCAGTCAGTGGGCCTTTATATAGGGCTACAGGTGGTGTCTGTGCCGTTTGGATACATGGTGTGTACCACACTCAACATGGACCAGAGGAAGCAAAGGAAAAACTTGTCTCAGCAGATTAAAAAGAAGATTATGGACAAACATGTTAAAGGTAAAGGCTGTAAGACCATCTCCAAGCAGCTTGATGTTCCTGTAATGGCAGTTGAACATATATTTCAGAAATTTAAGATCCATGGGACTGTGGCTAACAACCATGGAAGAGGCCTCAGGAAGTAATTAGCTGTCCAGGCTTGTTTCATGAGTTTATTCTTACATCTCATTCTGCTGAAATGTGATTGAAAAACAATGTCTGACTTTTACTTGTTTTCCTTTCATTAAACAAGGGGTAACAACAATATGTCCAACAAATGCAGCTCTATAATGTTAATAGAGTGGACAGCAGTGTCAGCTATTGTTCAGTACAAGCAGACAAAAAGGTCTGCATAAGAACGGCTTAATCAGGTTTGGGTCTTAACCCCCTTGGCCCCTCATTGAGTTTCATAACATCAGGGAAGTACGCTATATGATGTAATGTTAAGATAATGATTGAAATGAATGAACTAATGCTGAAGTGTTTTTAGTTTGGATTCACTATAAACAGGCAAATCTCAGATCGTTGGGACCATGTGTATTCAGCTCTGTGAACAAATATTTACGCTCTTAAATATAAAATTTGAATGTTTCTGATCAACAAAGGTCCAGGATGTTAACTTAAAGTCTGTTCATAACATCAGATTAATGTCTAGACTTTAGCTAGCTCACCCAAAAGCTTCAGAGATAAGCTTTGCTTGTGTGCTTCCTGTCAGTGTCCTGCTGTATGACTCAAGTGTTCATGATCTTAATTATGATTTCATTAATAACATTCATTCATTCATCCAGGTCCTGCAAGAGTGAGTCAGTCCCAGACAATAACACTCCCAGCAGAGTGTTTGGCTGTCAGCATCATACGTTTCATGTCAGATATAAAAGGATGCAAACCTTCTAAAAAGCTAAACTTCTATTTTATGTTTATTCAAAAACCCTCGACAATCATCAGGTTCTGGCTTTAGAACCCGTGGATTTCATTTTTAATCCGCCTCTTGGTTGATGCTACAACTCTGACCTTAACTGAGGCAGGTGAGGCTGCAGTCCTTCAGATGTTCTGGGTTCTTTTCTGACCTCCAGGATAAGTTTCTCATATCTTCTTAAATTGAAAGCAAACAGACTCATAAGTTCTTCCTAAATTTCCACACTGATAACACGACTTGGTTTGGTGTCTGCTGTGGAAATGATGGCGGTAAAATAGTGGCCTCAGATAACTCTACTGGCTGCTGGAAAAGGTGCATTAAAATGACAAACACTTTTCAAGTTTTTTTTTTTTTTAATGACAAGAAAATGTGTTATCAAAACAGAAAAAAAAGAAAATACAATTAAGAATGTTCTTTGGAACACTTTAAACATGAACTAATGTTTAAATTATTGCCAATAATTTGATAAGCTATGTATATTTATCCGATTAGAAGTGCTGAATGTAATGCAGAGGAACTAAAAGCTGTGCAAACTAAAAACAAAGAGGTTTCTATTGTTTTTTTTACTGTTGTGAATATATCTAGCAGATAAGGTACACAGAGGTAATTAGAGCATATAATGACCAAATCCATTACTCTCCTATCAGCTGGTAATAAAAACAGTCTCCAAGCTGCTTTTCCATTTCTCAAAGATTTAGTACAAATGATAAAACTCTAAAACCAGATCCAAATGAAGAACGGCCTCTTCTCTTCTTCCTGACACTTCCAACATTAATGAGCAAACAGTGTTTTAAAAGTTGCCCCGCTGTGTCTTTTTATTAACCTTTTCCTTACGTTTTTTTCATTTAAAAATCTGAAGGAATATATAGAATGATAAAAACAATTTGTAAATGAGGGGTGGGAAGAGATGGAAGGATGTTTAAAGAAATTAAAGCTTTTTATATATATAAAAAAAAAAAACAATCTTATCTTAGGACCAAAAGCACCCGATTCATCCCCTTCTGTCATCCTATTCATAACTAACCCAGTGCACGACATCTGCCTATCTACTATCCTCATACCAACATTCTCTCACTAAATATTTGATACACAATGATTTTTGTAGATAGATTCAAGCCAAGATTCTAAATTTCTGCCATAACTTCACCAACTTCCGAGGTGCATGAAGACGCTCAACGAACTGTTGAGGTAAAACCTTCAGAAACAATTGAAGTTCAGCAACAGACTCTGAGACCTTCTATTTAATGCACTCCATGTGGTGAATGACCCTGAAGAAGGCCGCAATCCGAAACATGTTGGTGTCAAATAAAGTGTCTTCCTGCTCTTCCAGTGTTGAAGGTTTTACCCATCGGTTCACCCGTAGATTCAAACAACCAATATTCATGTATGGATTGTTTTCCCCTCTTCCTATTCTACTTCAATCCACTGCTTGTACTTCACATCATCTACGACACTCATTCATCCTGCATGTGAACCACTCAAAGGTTCAGAGAAAAGGGAAGGTTATTGGGTCCGTTCAGTGGTCCTGGATGAGTTGAAGCTAACCTAACCGACTCCACAAATCAGACTCTGGACCAATAAAAAAATCTAAGTAGTTGTCTCATCATAATGAGCAGAGTTTGAGTCATTTATTTCTGACACACAAAGGTAACTGACTCTAAATGAATCGCCTGCCCTTCTTTTCTCTACTAGTGTTTCCTGTTTCATTTTTAGTTCCTGTAATCTAAGATCACTACTCTGTTTTCAGGGATGATAAAACCAAAACAATCCCATGATTCAGCTGTGCTTTTTGTTTACCTGTTCTTCTGACAGCTGCGAGATGTGGTTCACTGCAGCATATGACTCAATCTTGGGATTAAAGTGGTTGACGATAGCCCTGAAAGACAAAAAAGCAAAATGAAATGCTGCAGGGGAAATTTTAAATATCCTTTTAAAACTTACTCACTGTCTGTGTCTGATTGCAGTGAATGTTTGGGCAGTGAAGAAAAGATAAGAGGATGCAGTATGTAGATTGGCTTAATGCAGAAAAGATATAATCAGGCTTTTATCAGCAAATATTTACTTTATAGATGGTCTGTACTGCTGATGCTTTAACTGATGTTTCGGTTAAAAAAAGTCACAATATATGAAAACATTGAGAAATCAAGTATTAAAGCTAAAATGTGAAAATAAGATTAGTCAATGAAGGTTATTTTCTATAACATTTCTTTACAGATAGAAAACGGTGCCAGTTTCTGTCTTAATTCAGTGAATTAACAAGAGAAATGAAGAAAATATAGATAAATGATGATGTGCAAATAGCTGATTAGGGATTAATAAGGTAAACTTGCATCTAAAGCTGAACCAAACATTAGAATATGGGCAGACTATTGTGAAAACTTCTTTAAAGTCAGGTTCATTTGGTGAGCAAGGGGCAGACAGCTGGAGAAGAACAAGGTATACACTGCGTTTGATTCAATGAAGTTTAGCAAACAGAAAGAAAAACCTGAATGTTACAGCTGACCACCAGAGGTACAACTTTATCACTCCGTCTGAAGAGGATTGCAGCAATCGAGCTCACAAAATGTTTACATAACTACTTTACCAAGAAGTCAGTCAGAGACCTAAACTGCTCAACCCTGATTTCAGGAAACAATAGGAGAACCTCCAACACAGAAATCATGTCCACTGACCTGCCTTTTCCATCCTAACAAGTTTAAACCAACATCAAATATCTGATATTAACTGGCTGAAATGTAAAAAGGACTTAGCTTTTAAGGCTAACAACAACCTGAGGCTTATCAAAAGAACAGGGCCTTTACATAAGCTTCATGTTTAGCTGCAGAGAGAACAGAAAACACTGTGAGGAGGTTAGGAGACGTAGACTAGTGTGGGAGCCCTGGTAAAGACGTATAAAACTCTTAAAATAAAACAAATAAATCCATCTTCCAGTACAGCAGAAACATTTCATAGAAAATATTTTGAAAGAAACTGACCTTTACTGTGAGTTTATTTACAGTGCTGTCTATTGTTTTGGTTTTTGATCCACTGAGCCCGTTTAAGGTTTACAGTCCAGAGGGAAAAAAAATCAAAAAGGCTTGCAGTCAAGATGGTGAGAAAAGTGTTTAAAAAATGAAATCTTTCAGACTTGGTCGACATGAAAAGAAACTAGGCATTTTTAAATAAACGGCTTGAAAAAACGGGGAGGTGATTTTACAGGCAAGCGTACAAAGAACCGATAAAGACGCTGTTAACACATCAAATTCATTATAGCTCATGCATGAGAAAGATGGCAACATGGCGGCAAAGAAGCGCAGGTTGGAGGGGGGGGAGCTAAGATGTCATTGTTTATAGAAGAAGAAGAAGTTGCTCTCATTACAAAATGAAACATGAAACTGGTGTTTCTACATATTTTCCATTCAGGAATCAAGTTCTAACAATGATGGCTTATAGTCTCCTTAAAGCCTGGATCTATTTGGATGCTGAGCCTAAACAACAAAATACATTCATGGGTACGCTTGGTCTCTGTGCGGATGAACACAGTTACAAAGCTACAGCAGAAAGTAACACTTTGAGGTCAGCAACTCTCCATAATAGCAATTTGTTTAGAGATTTTAAAACACATCTTCCCCAAGAGTGTTGGATGGTGATGATGCACGTACTCAGACATTTCAGTAGTTACAGGCAGCCGGAGTCAAATTTATCCCTTTTTTTTTTTTTCTAACAAACTAATCTAGACAAGTGAGGAAACATTACCAGCTGCAGCCAGCCTGGTGACTCCATATTAGTTATCGTCTCATTGCTTTCTTCCAACTGAGGAAAAAACCTCCAGAGAATCTCAGAAGTAAATTAAGAGACAATGCTCTCCAGCATTAGCATTTATTCTAAGGAGTAAACTGCTTTATAGCTCAAATACAAGTTGATTTAATAAGCATAGCTGAGCGGTTAAATGGTTTATCCAGTGTTAGTTTGGAGTACGTAATATATCAAATATATTAATGTGAAAACATTGGAGATTTTTGAGTCACTGTAATTCATCTGTGAGCCCCGATGGATGACAGAGGAGAGAACTGATGGAAGGAAAATGGAATAAGTTCCTTCATTTGGGTTCATTTGTCAACCATCTAAGTTCTTTATACCCTCCTCTGCTTTTTTATTCCTCCAATATTTTATTTTTAGGTTCTGGAAGGAGAGTATCGGTGAATACGTACTTTCAGGTCTTGTTATAGATTCCACATTAGGAGGACGAGCTCTGAACCTTTACTGGCTCTAAGAAAAGAACTTGATTTGATTGAAACATTAAACTGTAGATATTGGATTATGTTTAAGGTTGTTGTCTTCCAATTCAAATAGTCCAGGTTTGCACTTTATCTTCTAATCAACTCAGGTCAGCTTCCCTGTCCCTGCTGAAGAAAAGCATCCTTAAAGCCTGATGTTATCCTATACTAAAGCTGTGCTCAGGGTGAGATGGACTGTTCATTTTCTGCCATTCAGGATATTGCATTTAGGCCAAAAAGTTAAATGTTGTTTCATCCAACCAAACTCTCAAACCTCACATATTTTCTCTATTCCTACCTACTACATGGTCTCTGTTAGCAGTTCTTATGTTTGTCTTTTAACAATCCCTTTCTTTTTGTCTGCAAAAGTCAGATTCATAGATGCACTAAAAATATTTGTCCTGTTGACGTAACGTTAACAGTGGATCTCTGCAGCTGCATATAAATCTGACTGTTTTTCAGACAAGGGATTGAATGGAGCTCTGTGGGATGTTCAGAGCTCAGTATCTTTCTATAATCAAACCTACTTTTAAACTTCTCCACATCATCCACCTTGTTTGCTGTGTTCTCATTATGTCAATTTTTTTCCTCCAATGTTCTCTTAAAAACCTCTTAGTACTTTGTAGAAAAGCCAGACTATACTGACATTAAGCTACACACAGGTGGACTCTGTTTACCTTTTAGGTGAGTAATGAACCTTAATAAGGGATATCAGGATAAAGAGGGCTTGCAAAATGCTCGCTACACTTCTTAGGTTTTTATTCATAAAAAAAAAAAATCTATGAAAATGTGTGGTTTTACTTTTACTTCAATAAGGAGCTACTGTGTGCTGGAGCCATCACATAAAATCTTGATGAACTACAATGAAGGTTGTGGTTGTAATGGGACAAATTGTGGACAAGTTGAAGGGGGTGGGAATACTTTTGCACCAAACTTTCTGTGTTGCGTGAAGAGGACTCCTTGCTTTGATTCAGCCCCTGCTTCATTTCACTGAATTCCAGTTGGTTGGTGTCCTTACCGAATGTTGACCAGAGCGTGCGTAACTTTGCTGGCGGCCTCCTTCCACTGGCCTGTGTTGGTGGATACTCTTAAAACTGGAGAGAAGACAAAAGCAGAAAGAGACGTGATCCTGTTCAGCTAAGAAAATCCTTTTCGTTCCACAGTGGAGGCATTTGTTAGTGAAAGTGACAAAAACTACTTCCTCTCGTTTAATTTCAGCCATCTCTTTATATCTACTTGTAAAATCTACCCATAATTCATTTCCCATCCATTTCCTTTTAAGAGTTAATTTGCTTTTTAAGTGCCCAGCTTTTCACAATAATAATAAACATTAATTTCACAGTAATTTTAATCTACAAGATCTTATTAGGTGGAATTATCTTTATATATATCAGGGGGAGTGATAAGCTGCGTTGTCCCATACTGCCCCTTGTTTTTGTGAGGCTCCAAGAGGATCATTATTTTACTTTATCCGTTTTCTGTCCTCCTGAACTATCTTGTGTAATGCATTCTGTTTATTAAAATCTATTATTGGTGGGAGGATCAACCTTTAACAGGATGAGATATTTGGTTATTAACTAGATCCAGAACCACCTCCAGCACCAGCCCCGATTAAACACTGGATAAGCCCTATAATTCTGCTCCCTTTAGGATTAATAAAAAGGTTTTCTAGCGTACCCATACAGTAGAGGTTGTCGAACACCTGGTGCATTCGGACAATTTCGTAATACAGCTCATCATAGCTGTTGGATGTGGGCAGGAACGTGTCTCCGTAGGTTATGAACATGTTAAACAAGTTGACCACCTGGAAAAGAAGAAACGTTTCAGGATAATCGGACATAAAAGAGACGCTGCAGTAGGATTTATAAGAGAATCTTAAGTCATACTGAGACCGTTTCAGGGAAAAGAAAAAACATTTGATATTAGATGAAACCATAACTGATCTCCAAATGTCAAAGTTCAGCTTCAGTAAGAGAGCACTAACTGGTCTATCAAGCTCCCATCACTTTGTGTGTCATTCCTCACCAGTAAGGCCAGGTAAAAGATGTTGTGCTTGGCCAGTAGTGCCGTTTCATTTGACAGAAGGAACTTCAGCAGGTTGATGAGAGCTGCACACAAAGACACTTGCATTAAAGGAATAATGACGATCGTCGTCTCCCAGCAGAGGCAGATAGCAGCAGTCTGCGTCTTCATTAACGTGGATAATGAAACTCAGGAGGAGGGAAAGCCTTTCAACACCGAAACAAGGCTGTCTGCGAGATTTTTACTGAGGAAAACAAAACCCCATCATGGAAGCTAAAATGAACACCCCCGCTCTGAATGAACGGCAACACAAGTTGGCACAACAACACACCGAAGGAAGATAAAAGCATCCTGTGTTTTAATTCGGCTATTTTTTGTCTACAGGTTTATTTTCTGTTCAGCCATTATCGCCAGCAAGAAGGACCCGTCTGTGTTATTCAAGGAATTAATGGGATTATTGGTCTGATTAGAGAAATCTGTATTCCAATGAGAGGCAGTGTGATGAGGCTATTACAAGCTGAAATGTTACCCTATTGTCTGTTGACCCAGCTAAAAGTAAAGCCTCCAGGATGGATGGATCTCTCTTTAGAGGATCATTATCCAACTTTAATGATGCAGTATTGTTTCAAAGCAACAAGCAAGTTGATTTAAGATGAAAATGGGCTTAAACAGCCAGAATACAACCAAATTACTTCAACCTTAGAGTCAGCATAGTAAATATATCCATGTGGTTTGTACAAAAAGTCTCAAAACCTCATTAATCAGATGCCACGGACAGGTCAATTCATTATTAGTTCAATACTGTGGTAAATAGGCCTGTCACGATAGCACATTTTGCTGAACGATTAATTGTCTCAAAAAGTTATTGCGATAAACGATAATATTGT